>JANAVB010005142.1:0-45733 GCA_029216955.1 Iris pallida
CCTGAGGCCCCGATCGGCCATTACTTCCGTCAAGCTGAATATTCGTTGTCAGAGAAAGCTGTGCTAGCAGCTTTCTTAATGATCTGGCTTCATGATTGCATAGTTCCCAGAGGTCCAGGGTACATTGAGAGAATAAGCAGGGGTATAATACTTTCGACGGTAAAGCTGGCGTTCGAATATCGTCTGGCATTGCTTCTCGTAATGGTCTGTGCCACTGGACGAGGTCTGCGGGACTTTGTCAGGAATGCGGTGACTCTTGACGGCAGGGCCAACTTCGTCTGGACCGAACTTCCGTATCATTTCCTGATGGGGTGGCTGCTACTACATTGTCCTATCCTGATGATGTTGGGCCGGTAGCAGACTTTTTGGCAGAAGATGCCTTTCTTCGTAGATTTTATGATACAGATTGGGCCGTCACCGGTGTACCTGCCTGCAGAAAGGCTTTGGGCTTCTTGCAAAACTATGAGTTCTTTAGAGTATCCCCTCCGTCTGGCAGTAGTAATGCGAGAGATATCTTAGTGGATGAGGGAGTTTATGCCATTAGTTTGACTACTGGGGCGCTTAACTGGGTTCAAGTATATTAGTCCATCGCATCTGGTGCTCCGGATAGGAATCATGTCTATCTGGAGCCATATCTGTCGAGCCATTTCATGCGACAATTTGGCTATAGCCAGCTCATCTTGGGGAGCATTAGCCCGTACTTGGAGTAGATAGGCAGCTTAATTGACGGGGCACGTGCTTTGATGTATTACAGTACCGGGTGTACAGGGGCATTCTTCACTCTGCCCTTAGATAGCCTGAGACACATTTGTGCTATGCTGCCGCCAGATTTTATGTTCAAATCAATACTTTCATCTTCGGCATGATCATGTATAGAGCTGATATTGGACACTCGGTTTGGCCCCCTTTCTGCGAAAAGGTGCCGAAGGGCCGTAAGAAGGAGAGTGATGTTCCCACTGTGAAGCCGGCCGCAGTATCGTAGCCAAAAGCTATCTTTAGGGAGCTAATAGTGTCCCCAAAGGAGGACATAAAAGATGATGACTCTTCTCCTCCTAATTCTCCTTAGAAGAGAAAATCTTCTACTGAATTGGCCTAGGAGCCAACCTTAAAGCGGAAGACGAAAACTGTCGCCGTGAGGAGAGCCAAGGAAGTGGGTGCTGGCTCGTCTCCCTTGAGGAGGTCCTTCCGATAAACTTGAAGAGGAGGAACGACATCACAGGCCATTATTATTCAGGAGGTAGATCCCCTCCTAGACTCCATAGCCGTTCTAGTTAAGCCTTTGGAAGCTTTTTCACCTTTGCGTTTGTCCTTTGCACAGGACCCCCGAAGTTGCAGCTGAGACAGGTGCCTCCTCGTCTGAGGAGGTGGATGTGACGACAGAGTCCCCTATTCGTCCTCGACTGGTGGATGAGGGCGGGTCTTCTTTAGTTGTAAGACGTGAGCGACGCGGTGATCAGGGCGAAGGCCCAGACCATGATGGCGATCAGAAGATCAGTCCTTCCTGCGATATATCTGTGGGGGATATGTCTGCAATAGGAACTGTGATGAAAGAGTTGGACGAGAATCAAGTCTAATCGGCTCTTCCTCCTGCGGGTATATCATCTTTGTATCTCTTTTCGGATGAGATTTTTTGACTTCGATTTTGCTTGCTCCTCGTGAGGCTGACCACGACTGTATGTTCCTTTATAGACAAGGAGAAGGGACCCTTCGCGAAGATAGCCCTAGACATTGGAGAAGGGATAGAAGTTGTTCCTGGCTTCTCCAATTTTGCTGGTATGGAGGGAGCTGTTAGTAAGCCGGTATCGGCTACAGAAAGAGAGGTTGACCAGCCTACTGAGGGTGTAGCACCCAGTTTCCCAAATGAGGGTAATTTTGAAATTTCATGTTTATAATTATTTTAATAATAATATTTAATTCATGATATGATTTTTTGTGATTTTAAATTATTTTAAAATTATTTAAATCAATGACTTGTGGTTTTGACGTTTTGCTAGTGAAACCCTAGAGACTGTTTGACCTAGAGCCTAACCATGTGATTATGATATTTTAATGTCATTTTTGGCCTAAGAATATTTTTGCATTTGACCTCTTTGAATTATTTTGACATTATTTTATTATTTATGATATTGTTTTGGGGTTATTTGAGTCGGGTTCGAATTTCAACTCAATCCGACTTGAAACGGGGACCCGGGGGTAGTTTGACTCTAGTGGGACCCACACACTAGTTAGACATGGCCCACATGATATTAATTTTAGTCCACATGATAGAAATATTTTAGTTAGAGGTTAGACTAATTATTATGGATAAGGTTAGTGTGATTAGAGACTTTAGAATGACTAATTTAGCCCCAACCAATTAGCCTTTTCCTAATACTCATAGAATAGGTTAGTAGGGGCTTTTGGACTTTTCCTAATAGGACAAAACCACCTTTATGGCCAGCCACAATAAGGATAGGGTTGAGCCTCCCATTTGTCATTATCCATCTATTTTTCTCTCTCTTATTCTTTCCCAAATTCCTAGAGAGCAATCCCTAGCAATTTCTCCACCAAATCCTTCCATTTCACCACCAAATCTTCTTCTTTCCTTCTCCATTCTAGCCAAGAAGGAAGCTACCCAAGTTTGGGAGGATTCGGAGCTCGTTCGTGTCCTTTTGGAATCTCTACGTGTCGGTATCGCTCCGGGAAGGTTTTTCTTCGATTCGATCTACCGGGAGGTATAAATCCCTTCTCCTTTTCATTTTCTCATCCATATAGGTCTATTTTGAACCCATAGGAATGACCCCCATGGTTGTATCTCCATTTGTGTCCATTTTGTGTCCATTTGGAGGTCACAGGAGTGTCCTTTGTGTTGTGGATGTGTTCATGTTACATATATAGATTTATATATATATATTGTAATGAGAGTGTATCTATATTTATATATGTAATAAATGGTTCATGATGATTATATAATCAAGTTTGTGAGTGTGGTTCCTCATATTATTATTGCTATTATTGTTGTGGATAATTAGGATATATATTGTGTATTCTTTTGGCTCAAACTATCTAAATCCGTCATGATTTTTATCCACGTTTTTAATTTCAGCCCTAACTTAGAAATGTCATAACTTCTAGCTCAAAGCTCGGTTTAATCTCCCGTTTTTTTAAAAGAAGCGTATTGAAGTTAGCTTTCCAAAAACATGTATTAATAGGCATAATTCTTTTTGTAACTTTCTGGAGAATTATTTGAGTGTCAGCTGTACGAAAGACAAACGCGTTCTCGGTGTTTTCGCGATTCCGGGAGTTTTCGAAAACGAAAACGCGATCCGTTTAAAGTTTCAGAAAGCTAACACATAGATCTATAACATACTTTAATCCTAAATTTTAATTCATGCTGAGATGGTACAGTATTGATTATTAGTAGGAGTTACTATTCGACATATGTATTTTGTGCACCCTTGTGTGTAATATAATGTTCTATTTGATTTTAACCCATGTTAATGTATATACATTATGTAATTAAATAGAGAATACAAGCATGAGTAAATGGTTAAATAAATTATGTATAAGGTGTAAGTATCCTATCTAATGTAAGCATGTATAAGTATGACTTGTAATGAATATGTAGGTTCCATAGTATGTAATGTATGGTGCATATAGTAGTGCAAGAGAATAAATGAATGATGAATGAATGCAAGCATGAATGTAATGTAATAATAGATGTAATGTATGCAATATACAAGTTAATGAGATGTAATGTTCTATGTTAATACAAATCTTATATTACCTCATGTACCCCCTTACACTATGTTGACACTATCACACTTGACACATAGTTCACTTACACTTTGACACTCTTTGATATCTATACACTATGTATGCCCATTTAACCCTCACTTGCCCCTTTGCCATGTTCACATACACACACATAGCCTCTTAAATAAGTATTTATGAATATAGTTAACTTAGCTATGTATGTATATTATATATATATTAGCATATTGTGTTGTAATATATAAGTTTATATAACCATTTGAAATGCCATGATTATAGACCTAATGTTGAATACTAATATATGCATGTTTATATATGTGTAGACATATATAGCTTAAAGTAACAGATTACCTAGTGTATATCCAATGTGAATTCTTGCCTATTTGAGTATTGAATAATTGCATGCTATATAGAGTTGGGTGTATGTTGGCTTGTATAGCCTTGTATTGATGTGTGCTTGCTAGGATAGTCTTGGTTAGGCCTAGTAAGACTTACTGGGTTAAGACATGACCTAGTTTGCCTAGTTTGACTAGTGCAGTTGACCAGAGTTGACCAAGGGTTGACTTTGGCCTAGTTTGACCTAGATTCATGTAGAATGCATTGTAGTGCTTTATATTACCCTTCTGGACAAGTTGTGACTTGTGCTGTTCTAATTAGGAGCCAGACACCTCTCCTTGGACAGTATCTTTACCTTGGACATTCAGATATCAGGCGAGTACATTCTCTGATCGTTTCATACTTGTCACGACTTATATTCTCGCTCTATATTACTTTTACTTGATGCTGTCACGTTATCATCATGGATTGGTACTATATGGATCTCTTCTTGGGATGTTATCCCCCTTAGCGGGCGCATCGGATACTTTATGACATGTGTTTCATGTACATCACGTATTCCTTGCTTCTGCGTTATTCATGTACACTCATGTTCTCTCATGTTCTTAGATGTACGTTCATGTACTCTCATGTTCTTTCATGTACGCTCATGTTTCCTCATGTGTTTCTTGTATAACCAAAACATCATGTCCGTAACGTAACTTGAATAGATCCTTGTGTATTGATTGTGGGTAGGGGTGAGTATAAATGGTCATGTGATTTACCCATCATGTTTACTCTGTTACTTTTCATGTTTTATCATGTACAACACAGCCTTATTGGCTGATGTCCTACATGTTTACTCATGTACATCATGTTCAACCTAAGCCAATTACATGCCATCTCGTACTCTAAATCACTAGTCACTTACAGTTCTTACTTATCATGTATATATTTCCAGTTATAAAATATCTCTCCTGTTTTCATGTACATCTTCTTACAGCGTTTCATGTATCTTATTCTATTGCCTGCTTTATATTTCCTGACATGATATGAACTGCATGAGATGTATTGTGCTCGCTCCTGTCCTGACTGGACCTGTTGATAAATTTTACAGATGGCCTGGGATTGCCTGCTAGCCTAGAGGAGACACAGTAGAGGTTGTTTAGATAGTTATTTCATTTTGTCGGAAGTTGTATTTACTTTGTGGATTACTGTATTTGAGTTTTGAGATGTACTTCTGGATTTATGTATCTTAGACACTTAGACTTCTATCTCCTGTATCTCTTTTGGATTTCATGTTTTATCTATCTTCCATTATGCTCTACCTTAGATGTGATTGAGTTTACATTCTGCTATGTCACCCCCATTCGGAGAGTATAAACTGCTTAGCCTTATACTGTTAGATGCATGAGACCTAGGACAGCGTTCTACCGTCGACACTGCGGTGTAGGCTGGGCGTTGTTACGTTCTCGTGCCCTAACTCTAGGGTGTGGGTCGTGACAGAGGGGGTTGTTGCAGACTTTGCTCCTATTCCGGCTGAGATTGTAGAAGAAACCAGGCCCGATGCCGCTCAGGGCCTTGATATTGTTCTTCTTGAATAGTCTGGGTCTGCTTTTGGCTTCCCTGAAGCCAAGATTGATGGCGCAGCCCAGGCTGGAGTTGAGCAAGCTGAAGGTACAAAATTACAACTCTTTCGTATTTTTTCCCTCTTTTTTTGGTTACTGACGTATATATATATATATTTTTTCTTTGTCAGGTTTAGCTTCTTGTCAGGTACCCCTTCCTGGAGCGGAAGAAACTTTCCAAGCCTCCTCCCCGACGACCTCCACTAAAGATAAGGAGATGGCCGTGGAAGTCGTCAAAGCTTTCTACTCTGTGTTGAAAGTAAAGCTTCCTGGAGTCCTGAATCGGAATGCTGCCTTTAGCCCTGTGAAGGCTGTTACCAAATGGCCAGTGGCGGCCCTCGAGAGCATTGTCGATTATGAAGAGCGGGCCAATACTCTGAGGAAAGTACTGAATGACTTGGAGGGTCAGGTGGCCAGGTTCCGGGATACCAAGCAGCGGAGCCCGACTCGCTGTTTCGCGCAGAAGGCGAGGCCTTGATCACGGCACTTGCGAAGGAGAAGGCTACTTTCGAGGCAAGGAAGGACGCCTTCGTTTGAGAGATCAACTGTAAAACCCCTAAATTTTTACTAAATTTTTTTGTACAGATTTTTTTTTGTATTTATACGTCGCATAGTCGTATTGTACGTCGTACGAGAATTTACGATTTTCGTATTTTCTCGTTGAGTGCGAATATGTACGAGTAACATATTTTTGAAAAAATAATTTTTGATTTTATTATCAATGGTGGTTTCAAAGTAATATATATAATAATTATTCTTATTAAAAGTAATTTAGCAAGAAGGTATTTTAAGGAGTTGATTATTATGTTTACTTTCGAAATATGGTTTATCCAAATTAGTAAAAATATAGTTTGAAAATATTTCCTATTAATACTTAAATATATATTATAATTTTTGAAATTATTTAATATTGATATTTTATTATTCGTAAAGTTATTTAAAAATATTTATTATTTTCGAAATTATATTTATTGGTTTTTTTGGAAAAAATATATTTGGAAAATATGGTGGCCATTTTAAATCTCGATTAAATTTTATGGATTTAATTTAAATAAGTATAAAGGTATAATTTATAGATTTAATTTGGAATTTGATTTAAATTTAGATTTGATTTCATTAATTTAAATCTAATAGATGAATTATCTACTTGGATTTTTAAATATTTCTAATCCTATCCAAATGGGAATTTCCACGTCCTATAAATAGGCAGGTACTCCTCCATTAATTCCACCAGCCAAATTCTCCACAAATAGTTCTCAACCCCCGTGCACCGTGTCCGTGTTCCCTCCCGTCCATCTTATTCCAATATTTTACATATACATTGAGTTCTCCGTGTCGACAATCCCGACACGACGAACAATAAATCTCTGGATCCTAATCCTAGCTAAGCCCAGCCACTGTGTTCGGCCGTCGTCCATCGCAGCAGCCCCGCCTACCCTTTCGCTACACCTCCGACCCACCACAGCCACCCTGGATCCACTTTCCAACTCCCTCAATGCTTCCCCTCGCCTCCGCCAGGAACCAGCAACACCCTTCCCGCCGTGGCCACCACGGCCTCCATCCGACCACATCCCGAACTCACAGAAACCACCACCACCACCAAAAGTCTGGAAACTCCACCCCGGCCGCCGTCTCCTCTAACCCTGGCCAAACGCCAGCCACACCAACAATCCCAGTCCCAGCCACCACGGCCATCACCGGCCGGAACCCCAATCCGCCACCAGAAAAATAGAAAAGAAAAGAAACCCTAACCGAACGCTCACCTCCTCGTTGTCGTCCCCGTCAGCACCGCCTGGAGCACCCGCGACCGGCCGATGTGGTCCGCCCGTGTGCCGAGCCGCCCACGACCGACTCCTCGACAAAAGCCTCCCGCTGCCGCTGACTTTCCCCATCCGCCGACTCCTCATGGCCGCCCGAGGGAACCCTCCTCCTCCGCAGTTCCGTGCCCACTCCGGTCAACCACGCCGAGAGCACAGCCTCGGCGCCTCACCCACGCCTTCCCCTCCGCCCGGAGCCGAACCTCACCACCCCGCTTCGCCTTGCCGTCCGATTTCCCTAGATCCGTGCACTCCTCCGGTCCTCCACCTCCTCCGCACGCGGCCGCCACTCCCACCGTTCTCCGCCGACCTCCCCCGACTTCCCTCTTCCTTCCTCGATCTCCTCTCCGCCAAACCCTCTCTCCAGTCCCCTCCCGTTCTCCCGCTCTCTCTCTGCTCCTCTTCTATTTAGCTTCTTCTTCACTTTTTACTTTTTGTTGTTCTTCTGCTATAGGAGTAGGGTGCGTGTTTATTTTATTATTATTATTACTTTTTTTCTTTCGTTTTTACTTTTAACTAAAGTATGAGTATTGTTTCTTCTGCTATAGGAGAAGTGTGTCTGTTTGTTGTTTTTGTTTTTTTTGTTTTTGGTTTTTTTGTTTTTTTATTTTTATTTTTTTACTTTTAACTGAAGTATTATTATTATTATTTTGTCATTGCTATGATTATTAAATATTTCTGAAAAGTTATTGTGTAGCAAAATTTTATATTTTTGGGCTTAGTCCCACATCTATCACCAAATTTGGTTTAGAAAAACTAATTATAAAATATCTAAATAAATTACTTTTGCAAAAGTAGGTTTTGGTTCAAAAATGGTTTAACTAGAATAGTAATTTTTATCAATAATTATTTTCTACCTATAAATTCTATATATTAACAAACATAGAGTATTTATAGCCCAAAACATATTTTGAATAAAACTAAAACCTAGTTTTTAATTTTAACAAATTTTCAAATATAGTTTCTAAATAATGAGTATTTTCTAAAATCGTATATTTATCAAATTTCCTCCGATTATCCCCAGTCCGTGACTAAGCCCATTACTCCTTTCTCTCAACCAATTTTGGTCTATCTTATGTCCGCCCTGACCAATTGGACTGTTTTGGACCCGATGGAATACTTCGTGTCGTCAACAGAGGCTCCCTTGCGTAGTTGTAACACCGAAGTCGATCTTGTGCCACATTTATTATATCACACCAGGCAGCTCACCAGGCGTCGCAACAGGCAAGTATACCTTGCTAACTAACTGTCAAATTATTTATTTTCTGTATTATTTATTTTGTTTCATATTGTTAGTTTTCTTTGTTATAAACTGCGCGTCCAAGCCGTACTTGGGTGCAAGCGACTTTATTAGTCGTTATTTTATTTTATTTATGAGGACTTAGTGTTAGCGGACTACCTTCTTGTTGGGGGATATCCTTATATCTCCTTTGGATGTGACACTCACACTACACGGTTTGAGGTATTTTATTAGGTGCACGACTTATTGACTAGCTATCTCTAAAGTCGTGCGACGGTAAATGACCGTAACTGCTATGACTAGGGTTTTTAGAAACTCAAGCAGTTACAAAACTGGACGAGCCATGGACATAACTTGAACAGTGTGGGATATATTGGGGGAGGATAGTCGCTAGTGCGTATGGGAATCCAAACAGGTAAACCACAGTCTCCGGATGGAACTGTGGCAATATTTTTGCAGATGCCCTCTGACGTTTTAGACGTTACGGACGGATACAGATGACTGGATGCCAGTTACGTACACATAGCCTAAAATCCCACCCATGCGCATGAAAGTTATCCTCTAAATTGTACATTAGGCGGTTAGAATCTCCTTGCATATTTATGTCTAATTTATATATTATTTTATTATTCTGACAGTTCATATTAGCTTGTTCTTCCTGTACCTTGCTACGTCCGTCTGAGGACCTGGTTTTTCCCCAGGTGTGTGTGCTCATGTTTTTCGCAGGTATCCTAGCCAAGACCGTGGTCTTCTTCATTCCATCGAAGACAATTGTGCTTGGTTCGTCTTGCCATTTTTATCGCTCGATTTATTGTACATTTCTTTCATTGGGATAGTTGGTAGTGGACTTTGTCTCCGCCCAACGATTGTATCATAAATATTCGAATTGATATTCATATTATTATTCTTTTCATTGTGGATGAGATTTAGTTTGTCTTAGATTACTATATTTTACAGCTTATGTATTCATACGAGACCTACGTACTTCGTATGAATACAGCTTGCATATCTACGTACTTGGTCCTACGTATTTTGGGACTGGGGCATTACATCAACGAATTGGCTGACCAGTATGGTCAGTTCAACGCTGCAAGTGAGGTGCGTGCTGCCTCAAAGAATAAACTGGCTGCGCAGATCACCAAAAAGTATAATCACATTGTACAGATCCAGAATGAGATCGCCCAATTGGAAGCCGACTTGTGGGCAACAACATCTGAGCAGGAGGATTATTTGGCTCAGGCTACCATAACCGTCACCACTTCTGCCCATTTAGAAGAACAACTGGCAAAGTTAGAGGAAGAGCATCTGAGTCTGATACTTTTCGAGGATGAAGCTGCTCGCCAAGAAAAGGCATGCCATCGAGCTACCGTGAAGCCTGAAGTCGAAATCGCGGCTCTAAGGGACAATATCAATCGCCTATGTATCCCTTAGATTCTTTGTAACTCTTTTTTTTCAAGTCGTCGCGGCCCTTATACCTTTTTTTTGTCTCTTGATAGACGTTCGAGTAACGAATAAAGAATCTTTTCAAAGTGAATGTGGTTTTGTAAAATATCAGAACTAGAGGTAATGTGGACGTAGCAAGGATATTTCTGGTGGGTATTCCACTCGGGAATTTTGATGTGGGCCTATTATCCATTTTATATTCAAGTTTTTTTTGAATATAGATAATAAGTAGAACAAAGCTGCTAGTAGAGGTAATATGGATGTAATAGCAGCGGATGTTCGATATCTGACCAGAGGTAGTATGGACGTGGAAAGATATATAACGTTAGGTTGGAGTGGATAATTCAGAGGTAGTATGGACATGATTATCCTTGATGAATGCTTTACTCAGAGTTTATATGGACAGGGCAAAACATTTCTTAATCATTCCACTGGGGAAATAATTATCGAAAAACAATTCAGAGGTAATAGGGACGTGACTTGTTTTCATCAAACCGAGTTCGGACAGAGTCAAAAACGGGAATGATTCCACTGGAAAAATATTTCAGAGGACCTATTATTCAAGGCGTATTCAAGACTCTTGAAATACGGATAATAGTTAGATAATTTTTGAACCACATAAACATCGTACTGTACATTTACATGACTGGACATATGTGAACATTATGTAATAAAAAAGGTTACACATAGTATTTCTTCGGGAACTTACCGTTGATAAGCATCATGAGCAAGTCACCATCAGGCTTGGTTAGTCGGTACGTACTGTTAGAATGCACTGATTCTATGATGAAAGGACCTTCCCATTTAGCCTAGAATTTTTCTTTTGTTTGTGCGTCATGACCAATGCGTCATGACCATTGGTCTTCTCACTACTAAGACAAGATCACCGACTTGGAAGATTCTTTCTTTCACTTTTTATTGAAGGCTCGGGAAAGGTGTGCTTGGTATAGCTCAATGCGCTGCTGAGCTAAGAAGCATTTTTCGTCTAGCCTCGAGCTCTTGGAGTCATAGACGGTCACTTTTTTCGGTAGTCAACTCGTTGGCTAAGGCTACTCGAAGAGAAGGAATCTGGATTTCTAGGGAAAGAACTTCTTCGCTCCCATAAATCAGAGAGAATGACGTACTGCCTGTTGATGTCTGGACCGTTGTACGATAGGCCCATAAATATTCGCCGAGCTTCTCATTCCAATCGTGCTTGTTTGAAGACACGAACTATTTAAGAGGTTTATGATGGTTTTATTGAAGACTTCTGCTAGACCGTTAGCCGCTGGATTGTAGGCAGTAGAGGCTATGTTCTGGATTTGGTTCCTATCACAGAACCGATAGAATGCATGGCTTGCAAATTGTGGACCATTATCATGGATGATCCTGCGAGGTAGGCCGAAACGGTAAAGAACATGATGTTTGATAAAACTGATCACGTTTGACGCCTTCACTTCGGTGAGCGGTATAGCTTCCGCCCATTTGCAGAAGTAGTCGGTTATGGCTAGGATGAACCGATGTCCTCTGGAAGATGGCGGACTGATTGGTCCTCTGACGTCCATGTCCCAGGCTTTAAAAGGCCAAGATGATATTGTCGGGTGTAGAAACTTCGAAGGTTGATGAATGAAATCGGTGTAGAACTGATAGGCTCTACACTTTTTTTGCATATTCAACAGCATCTGCTATCATCGTGGGCCAACAATAACCTATTCGTTTGATACGATCTTATAATTTAGGGCCCGATTGATGTGCACCACAAACTCCATCGTGAGCCTCCCGGAGTGCATATTTGGCTTTTGTGTTTGATAAATATCATAGTAGCCCGTCGTAAGAGCGTCGGTACAGCATCTTGGTAGCTGTCTCATAGTAAAATCTAAAGAATTACCTTTGGATAGACACTGATTCCTTCGGGTCTTCGGGGAGGATTCTATAGATGGCACAGTCTATGAAAGGAAATTTTCGGTCTTTAATATTGACGTTTGTCTCCGTTGTGTAACTGTGATGAATATGCAAGGCATTTTTCACACTTAATAGTTTTGACCAAATACTGTGATCGACTGTTGAGTATTGGTAGAGACGGTCAAGGAAGCTGTGAGACCAGCTAGAGCATCTACTTCTATATTTTGTAGTCGAGGCACATGCTCGATAAAGAATCCAGCGAAAGTGGATGCCAACTCGATTGTTGCTCTGTGATAGGGGATGAGATCTTCATGACGAACTTCATAATCCCCTCGGACCTGACTAACTATTAGCTTGGAATCGCCGTAGGCTTCTAGATAGTCAACTCCCAGTTGTTTTGCCACTTGTAGGCCGATTAATAGGGTATTATATTCGGCCATGTTGTTGGTGCATGATTCCATGAGAGAATATGCATGATGAATAACCAGATGATTAGGTGACACGAGAACGATGCCAACTCCGGCCATAATATTTCCTTTTGGTCCTGTTTTTGATGCACCGTCAAAGAACATTAACCAAATGGGGATTTCTTCAGTTGCAGTGTTAGACTCCACTACTTTATCAGGAATTTCGTCATAGAGTTTGGTGGATTCTGGCACCGGATAAGCTGCTAGAAAATCAGCCAATGCTTGGCCTTTTACTGCCTTCTAAGAAACGAAGAGCATATCGTATGGAGTCAACAACATTGCCCTTGTAGGTAAACAGGAATTGAGAGAACCCAATTTAGTCATGAGTATTCTGAGAGGATTGACTTTAGATATGATATGGATAGTCTGTCCAGACAAATAGGGGAGTGTCTTCTGGATGGCAAATACCAGTGCAAGGCATTCCTTCTCCACTGGTGTGTATCTGTATTCAGTACCCACCATTGTGCGACTGAGGTAGTAGATTGCCTGTTCATGGTCACCTTCATTCTTCTGAACTAATAGGGCACCAAGAGAATGGTCCATAGCACGAACATATAGTAAGAAGGGCTTTCACATTATTGGAGCTACCAATACTGGAGGGCTTGTAAGATACTTTTACGACCCGCACCCACTGTGAGGGTACGAGTACGTAACAGCGCCCAGCCTACGCCGCAGTGTCGGCGGTAGAACGCTGTCCTAGGTCACAACATCTAACAATATAATACTAAGCAGTTTATACTCTCCGAATGGGGGTGACATAGCAGAATGTAAACTCAAATACAACTAAGGAAGAAGAAGCACGATATGATATAGAACTCAAGGAAATACAGATGATCAGAAGAGTCTAAGATAACATCTCAGCAAATATCCAGAAATACAAGTCTTAACTACTGAATATGAAAGAATATATACAACCCAGATCTCAAAGACAGAAATAAAGTCTAACTAAACTAGTCTCAAGACAACATAAGTAAGATAAAGCCTAACTAAGCTAGTCTAGGCAATAGGGGTAATGTCATCAGCTAGAGCTGGGTCCTCCTGAGAGTCCAGCTCACAAGTATCGTCTAGGGCTGTCCCATAGAAGGTATCCACACAGGCCTCCTCCTCATCCTCTGTAATATTTTTAATAGGTCTAGTCAGGACAGGAGCGAGCACAATACATCTCAACAGATCATAGCAGGTTAGAAAATATAATCATGCCGTAAAGTAAGATACATGAACTGAAGGAAATATAGTATGTAAATAGAGAGAGAACTGTAATAGAAATATCTACTATAATAGAGAACTAACAGTGGCTAGTGAGTCAGAGTACAATATAGACATGTAAATGGCATAGGAGATTCTGATGCTACACTATGAAAAGATTCTGATGCTACACTACTTGGATATTATTCACATGTCTTCTTCTACTCCCCCGTACCCCCAATCAATATACAAGGATCCAGCCACGTTATGTTATGATTCCACACAATTGCCCACAAGGGATGATAATGGTATGCCCATAAATGGGTGATTCTAGGAATTCCTATAAAAAAAAGATTCAAGGAGACTCTGTGATCATGAGAGTATATGTCACAAGTGATCAATGAACCATGAAGCATAGTTATACACAATGTAAGTGAAACAAACAGAACATGTAGTATCCGATACTCCCGAAGGATATCATCTCAAGAAGGGATCCATATAGTACCAATTCGTGTGACCAACGTGACAGTATCAAGTAAAGTAATTTAAAGCAGGAAAATAATTTTAAACATGATATAAAATGATCAGAGAATGTACTCGCCTGGTATTTGAGTGTCCGGATGAAATGTATTGTCCGAGGAGAGGTTTCTGGCTCCTAATCAGAACAGCACAAGTCACAACAAGTCTAAAATGATAACAAGATGCAATTCAATGCATTCTATATGAATCTAGGTCAATCTAGGCCAAGGTCAACTCTTGATCAACTCTGGTCAACCCTAGAAGTCAAACTAGGTCAACTATGGTCAAAGTAGGTCTAACAAGTCTAAATTAGGTCAAATAAGTCATTCTAAGTCTAAACAAGCCTACACTAGTTAACACACACCATTACAAGGCTATCCAAGCCTATCAAGTCTATTCTAGTCTATTCAAGGCTAACTAGCCTATTACATCATAAATCAAAACCAACATCACACAACCTATATTACATGCATCTATGCCTACACATGGAAACCACACTTGACTATATGCCAAATACCTATAATACATTAGGCAATCAATATTACATATAGTTATACATGTATCACATATAAATATATACATTATGTATATAGGCCTACTAAATAGGCATTCAATATACATAATACATATGTAGATGTATACATGGTACATACCAGCATATATTCATTATACATGTTAACATATTACCTACATTGTACATAACATATTATATATAACAACTTGTATATGTGTAAGTGACTGAAAACATGTGTGTGTGAAGACATGAGAGGGTGTATGTGTGAGTGACTGTGTGTATGTTTGACAAGTGAGTGAATGCCAAAGGAAGAGTGGCATGTGAGTTATAGGGTGTGTGTGTATGTGTGTGTGAGAGAGTCAATATTTAACTGTGTGTGACAGTGTCAAAATAATAGAAACAATGAAGGGTGAAAGGAGAGGAAATAAATTCATAATACCAATTTCAGTTCAGTTCTGGACAGAGGAAGGGACAGGAAAGGAAACCAATTTATCAACAATTCAGTCCCATGATTTTAAAATCTATTTTGAATTCAATTATCAACCAAACAACCCCAAAATTGGCATACATATAGATTACATATAGGAGTACTATATTAGGGACTTAAACAGTGATTAACAACAATCAAATGGGCTAAATAATCAATTCAATTCAATTTTTAAAACTGGAAATACTGAAATATATATGGTATCAGGATTTTCAGGGTAAAAGTGATTTGAGTATCGAAAAGAAGCTAAAATACAAAACTAAAGGTTGGTAAATCCAATATAGGGTGTGCACATGTCTCAGAAAGTGTCTCGTGTCCACCACAACGTGACACAGCGTGTCCAACACAAAATGACCTAAACAGACACACACAGAACATGAATACAGACACTGCATCGTGCACGAGTGCACGCGTGTCGTGCACCCGACACAGGCCAAACCAAATCTTGTGATCACAACCTTAGGTTCTCCTAGTGTCCAGCTACCTACGTGTTATCCTGATTTGGGTCACGTGTCCCCGAGTCGTGTCCAAAATGCGCGCATCAGAACGCTGCACACACGCGACTCAGCATAGTACAAAATCAGTACGATGATGATTCCGCCATCGACACGCTACGTGGTCATCTGAAACTTGATACGTGGCATGTCAGACACTGTCCCAAGGTGTCCATGAAGTTTTACGTGTCTCCGTGTCCTACCCAGTGAGCATTTGGCCCCGAGTAGCAGGACACAGAAACCCTACGTGTGCGGCCGTGTCCAGTGAGCAAAACACGACACAAAATGACCTAAAATCGACTCAGTCGAGTGGAATCCCATAAACAAGATCTAGATCTAGATTCCTATTCAAAATAATTCAAAAACCAAATCGAAATGCCCTTTGGGGCATTTCATCAAACACCTTGCCTATGGGACTGATACGTGTCCATTTAGGACACGAAATGGACACGAAACCTAGGTTTAGCTATACCTACAGTTAGGGTATACCTAGGGCTTTCCAAATATGCCAAGAAAACTAGAATTTAATGGTGTTTAGATGGTTTTACCTATTGGTGTCAAAACACAAGGAAAGCTTCAATAGGGGGTTCTCCTTGCTAGCAAATAGCTCCAAATTGTCTCAAAGCTAAGATTTAACACCATGGACAGCAAGTATTGGTGATTTAGAATCTATTGCAATTGATTTGAAAGAAAAAGGAATTAAAATGAATTTTCTATGAATTAATGAAGTTGGGAAAATACCTCTTCTTTAAACTTGATCTTTCCTAAAAGAGGCTAGCCCTAAATGGAGGAGAGTATAAATAGGGGGTTCCCAATGTGGGCTGGCCGGCCATGCTAGGGTTAGGGTTAGGTTTTACATGGTGTGGGTTATGGGCTTCTATGGGCTTAAGTCATTAATCATGACTTGCGAAGTCATAAGCCATTTATCAAAACTCTATTCTAATTCCTATTTCCAATTTGGTTTTAATGACTAGAATATGATTAACTTAAACCAACTAGGGTTTCATAATCTAACCAAGTCACTAAAACTAGTGTTAGCTTCTAGGGTAGGCTCCAAAGTCACACTAGTCAAAGTCTAGAAAAACCCCCTAATTAAATTATACCAAAAATCATATAAATTCTAATAAATCTCAATAATTCACAATAATTCCAAATAAACCCCAAAAATTTAAAAATGACCAAAATACTCTCAAGCTAGAAATGTGGTAGATGAAACACCCTAATCACAAGTCATAATTTTAAATAGTTTTAATATGATTAAAAATGACCAAAAATCATATTATTATTTAAATATCACAATTAAATAAATTAAAAAATAAATTTCAAAATTACCCTTATTTGAAAAATTGGGTGTTACAGATACTTCTTGATGTCGTCGAATGCGCGTTGATATTGTTCTGTCCAGACGAAAGATACGCCTTTCTTCAAAAGATGAGTGAATGGTTGACATCTTCCAGAAAGGTTCAAAATGAATCATCTGATGTAGGCTAGCCTTCCTTGTCATTCGCATAGCTCTTTGAGGTTTCTTGGAGGATGCATATCGATGATAGCCTTCACTTTCTCTGGATCAAGATGTATACCCTTTAAAGTGATGACAAAACCATGGAACTTGCCACTGGAGACTCCCAGAAAAGACTTGGTTGGATTCATCTTGAGTTAGTGTGAACGCATTAGTTCGAATACCGTTCTCAAGTCTTGGAGGTGGTTTCCCTTGAGATAACTTTTAATTGCGATATCATCTACGTAGCACTCTACAGTTTTGTACAAATGATCGCAAAAAATTGTGTTCATGGCACGCTGGTATGTCGCCCCTGCATTCTTCAATCCAATGGGAATCACTGTATAGCAGTATACCCCTAACGGTGTTTGAAAAAATGTATACTTCTCATCGTCTGGGAATATCATGATCTGGTTGTAGCCTGAGAACCCATCCATGAAGGACATCCGCTCGAAGTCGCAAGTATTGTATCATTACGTCGATGATCGGTAGAGGGAACTCATCTTTCGGGCATACAGAGTTCAAATCACGATAATTAATACAGATTCGAACTTTATCATTCTTTTTTATGACTGGAACAATGTTGGCAACCCAGTCAGGGTGTTGTTCTTCGCAAAAGAATCCATTGGCAATAAGCTTCTTGACTTCATTCTCGATGGCCTCTATGACATCTGGTCGAAATCGTCGTTGTTACTACTGCTTCACTAGCTTAGCTTTAGACAAAATATTCAGGCGGTACATGGCAACTTTAAGGTCTAGGCCTGGCATGTCTTCATAGCTCCGTGCAAAGACATCAATGTATTCTCTTATAAGCTGTATAAGAGATTGTCATTCATGGCCAGATAGACTTTTGCTGATGAAGATTGGCTTAAAAGATGATTCATCTCCTAAATTGTCTTGGATGACTTGGTCTTCGGTAGGTGGTTTACGTTGTTCGAAGCGCAGCTCCCACCTAGTATCCATCTTTTGAGACCATTGTTCAAGCTCGATTGATTGGACATCGTCCACAATTTGGTCAACAAAAACCATGTTGATGGACAATGTTGCTTTGAACATATCGCCAATGCTGGAGTTTGAGTCCTAGAGGGAGGAATCAGAACAATGAGAACAACGATCTTCTTTATTATCTAATCTTTTGGGAGTTGTTGGAGGAGTAACATAACCCAAACCAACACTGTTTCGTTGATAGTAGTTCTCGGGTTTGCCGGGAGGAGCAAAGTGTCATATTGGCAACCGTCGTCCCCGTTCGTAATTTAGCCCCTGGTCGCTTTTGATGTTATATCCCATGTTCTGGATGATATTCTTGGCTTGCCGAAAAAATTGTATTTTCCTAGAGTCGTAGTCAGCTTCTGTGTTGTGCTTGGGAGAAGTAGAGTCCGGAATGAACTTTCTCTAGCCAATTATACGACCGAAGATGATTAGTTCTTCACCCTTCTTTTTGGCTGGAACGATGAAGTAGTAGATATCTTCTGGGTAAACTTTTTCCCTATATGAGGCATCGTGACCGGCATACAGATGTGGCCCTATGCCGGGCTCTAGAGAGTATAACGTATTGGTTTACAGATTGATAGGCACCGGAGTAATTCAAAGATAAACCTTTACTAAGAAAATATGCAAGTTCTTCAGGGATAACATCATCCGTTGAAGGTAATTATATTATGATATTATATACTCAATGAGAGGTAATTCTTCAGGATTGGGAGGACGGACTTCAGCAGGTTCTTTCTGAGGTTTGACCTTGTCAGGGTTCTTGCGGAGAGTGATGGTCAATGGTTTGACATTGTCAGGGTTCTTCTTTTTCACCCAAATTGTGAGAGGCTTCGTAGTACTTTTTGGAGTAGTATGTCCTTTGACTCGGATAATCAGGGGACCATCATTGGAGGATAAAATTTCTTCAGCTTCATTGTCAGCTTCGTCGCCGTCATCCTTGGGGGGCTGAGATTAGTATAGTTCTGAATCTCCGTAGTAGGCTTCGATGCCCTTAAAAGGATCGACATCGGCAAATTTCGTCTTTACGACACCGTCGCTATTGACGTACTTGAAGCACTGGTGAAGTATGGAAGAAACGATCATGTTCTTGTGTACCCTTGGACGTCCCAATAAGACGTTATAGGATACATTGGCATCAATCACATAGCAGGAAACCTCCGTTCGAAGATCACCGATCTGGCACTTGAGACGAATCTTGCCCAGCGGGTTTCGACCAACATTGAAAGCCATGATAGTTGTATTGGTTGCAGATAGCTTATGCAGAGGGATTCCTAAAATTTGAAGCAAACTTCTTGGAATAATGCCGAGGGATCCTAGGTCTATGTGCATACGGTCCACCTTGATCGCCCGAATATATTCTGTATAGTACAGGATTCTATCATGGCGATTATTTTTAGTAGCATGTCCTCATGTAAAAAGGTGATGTTGGGTACTACTTCCATAGTACTGTGGCAGTGGGGACATGAGACAAGGTCTTCAGCGGGGGCATTGACTTCAGCGAGATAAGAGTCGGCATGTAGTAGTGCCTCGCTTAAGGCCTTTCGCGTTTCTTTGGAGAGTCGTAATAGATCAAACAAAGATAACCTGGCAGGTGTATTGGTCAGCTGTGCCAGTATGTCAAAGTTGTAGGGCCGGTCCATGCCTTCGGGAGCTGGCGCCTTCAGAGATTTGTCAAACCAAGTCTTCTTCTGCTTGGATTTGTCGGTAGTTGAAGGCTCGTACGGGCCGGCTTCTGAGCTTGTGGGGGTAGCAGGAGCTTGAGAAGGTACTGCTTCCTCATCCTCCTCCTAACATGATATACCCTCTTTTTGACGTTCCTTCACCCATCAATTCTGACACATACGATGACCATATTTTGTATCCTTAGATGCGTCTAACGCATGGTTCGCCGACTTTCGTCATCGTAGTGTATTTGCCGGGCACCCTATCAAGTTTACGGTGTTTTTCGATTATCTTCCTAACTTTTGTGACTTATGTCTCGATGAACTTGTTGCAACTCGTGAACCTATCTTTGTGAATGCAATTCAAATATTTATTACAAAATGCCTTATGTTCGTGACCGTATCTACTCACGTGTCGTCGGTATAGACATATCTTTTGATGATTTTGAGTTAGCCGACCTTCTTGGTATGCCCGACCCTAATACTTGGGAACGACTTGATGATGCCCGAGATTTTTTCCCTGGTGAGACCACGTTTCAAGGATGACCTTTGCTCTCCAAATCCTTCTTCTCAAAAACTTATGGCTAAACATCTCAATATCATTTTTATGAACTTCAACGTATTATCTTTTCTTCTCTTGCCCAAACCTAGATCGATTGATGAAGTCACTTACTTTGAGATTACTGCTCTTTTCTTTCTCTACTTTTGCGTCCCTTTTAACTTTCCTCGTACGATGATGGATTGGATGATTCGTGCTAGGCCTAAACCAAAATCTTTGGTTATACCATGTATCTTCCTTTGATCTTTCGTGCCTTTGATGTCCCATTAGATCAGTATCAGTCCTTGTCCCCTCCTGCCTATCTGACCAAGACAAGGCGAAATGTTTCTGTTGTCGCCTCCTCTATGTCTGATGGTGCTGAGGAGCATGCCTCTCTTGTACCCTTTGCTGCTCCCGATTCACCTGCTCTCGAGTCCACTGCTATACTGGACTCTGTTCAGACTATGCTTCGTGATCGCTTCCGTTTGGAGGACGAACGCTGGGCTGAGATGGATGATCGCTGGACATAGATGGACTACCGCACTACACTGCAGTTGAGTGCGCTCAGCAACTCCATCCACGACATTCAGTATTCCATGGCCTCCCATCCGACGATGCCGATTCCGATGATGCATGATCTGTCTCACGACGGTTATGGCATTAACGATTCTTGGGTTCGTCTCTACCTTGATCCGACTTCTGTATTTTTCGATCCCCGTCGTACCGATTTCGATGGTACGGGGCCTTCACATGCTCCTTGATGGATATGGCTATTGTATTGCCACTGATGCTTAGGACTATTTTTATTTGGCACTATGTTTATTTTGATTATGTTTTTATGTTTTTCAAACTCTATGGCTCAGTCCGCTCTTATTTAGAACTACTACTTGCATATTATCTTTATTATGTGGATGAAATTTATATGCTTCTATATTTGTGTCTCCATTTTGTTGTTTGTCAAAAAGGGAGAACACTTGATATTTGCCTTAGCACTATGATTTGTGTACACTTGGATATATATATTTGGATGAGAACTTGTCACAAGAAATATCAGTTTACGGGGGAGCAAATTTGTTCAAGTACGGGGGAGCTATAATGTGTCCAGGTATGAATATTGAGATATACAATATCATGTTTTATCAATTATCAAAATGGGGAGATTGTTGACCCAAATCGGATCACATTCAACCTAATCTTGAAAATTAAAAAAATATTTATCATAGTCCAATTTGACACATCAAGCTCGAAATTAATCAACTCTGCTCATTGGTTCAAGACTACAGATGCTTGAAGATATAATATTTTATGTACACAGGAGTCTGTATTTTTACTATTTTTGAGTATATGATGTACGTTGGGTCATACTGAGCAACTTTGGGCTAGACATAGCTTTATTGGTTTAGTTAGCCAATATCCCAATCAGCCCAATCATCCAAAAGTCCACTTAGAACATTCTGTCAAAAGGAGATAGAGCTCGGGCCGAACTCTGCCTCAACACAGAGTTCGGGCTGAACTCTGCCCCCTAAATTACATGATGCTAATTTTTAGGTCTTGATCACTGCTAGTTGTCCAACGGCCAAAAATTTGAATTTTACATACAGAAATGGCCGAATTCTTCCTACCCGAACCCTATAAATAGGCCTTGGTTTTTCTCATTTAAAACCATCCAGTCTTCTCTTCTTCTCTCTTACATAGCCTATATATTAAAGAGCCATACCTTTCCATCCACTTAGCATTCAAACTTCCCAACCGTCCAAGTTGCTCGGTATGATCCAGCTAGAAGTTTGAAGTGCAAGAAGTTGTAAGTCACTTGGAAAAGTCCAAGTTTCGCCAAAGCGATCATCGAAAGAAGTTTGGTGTGCTCTTCTGTGAAAAGGCACGTGGTTGAAACCATATTTCACAAATAGTGGATTTCAATCTTGAGCAAGAGTTCTCAGGCCTGGACTAGTCCTCCACGAGGAAAACCAGGCTAAAAATCTTGCTGTGTTATGCTTGCTCTCTACTCTTTATTTTTGTATTTCTTTTACTCTGATTATTTAGTTGGTGAAGAGAGTTTAAGTTTTTAATTGATCATTTTTTGTTGTAAACTCTATTTACCCCCCTCTAGAGTTGCCTACTGTACTTTATTCCCAAAATACTTCTCGTATGCATTATTCCATAACACGTGATCATCTTTCAAATATCTCTGCATATAACTTGATTCAAAACCGTAACTTTGATCCCCTAAGTTTTGATGACCATCTAACACACGCATTACATTAAGTCATTGCGCATCCGATAGCAATAATTCTCTGTAATGCCTGTTCATCAAATCGTTTTTTTCTCTCACACAACTCAAGTCTTTTTTCTAATCATTTATAACATCTGGCCTCAACGACACAGACTAAGTCCCATGTCTCAATTTCCTTTTGCCTACCATTCATACTACGCCTCGCACAAACTATCCTGACATGATTCATGTTCTCGAAACTATCTACGCATTGCGCCTATGGCAACCCCCGCTAGGTAACTTATCCAGACATTATACTTAATCTCTCTCGACACAAGAGGTCAACTTGAGTCTACGATGCTCAAATCTCCGAACTTTCTCTAGCCAATTATACGACCGAAGATGATTAGTTCTTCATCATCCTTCTTTCTGGATGGAACGATAAAGTAGTAGATATCTTCTGGATAAACTTTTTTCAACAGGTGAGGCGTCGTGACCGGCATGCAGAGGTGTCGTCCTATGCCGTGCTCTAGAGCGTATATCATGTCTATATAGTGGTTTACAGATTGATAGGCATCGGAGTAATTCAAATAAACCATTACTAAGAAAATATGCAAGTTCTTCTTCAGGGATAACATCATCCGCTGAAGGTACATTATTATGAGTATTGATATACTCATTGAGAGGTAATTCTACAGGATTGGGAGGACGGACTTCAGCAGGTTCCTCCTGTGGTTTAACCTTGTCAGGATTCTTGCGGAGAGTGATGGTCAATGGTTTGACATTGTCAGGGTTCTTCTTTTTTACCCAGATTGTGAGAGGCTTCGTAGTACTTTTTGGAGTAGTACATCCTTTGACTCGGATAATCGAGGACCATCATTGGAGGATGAACTTGCTTCAGCTTCATTGTCAGCTTCGTTGCCGTCATCTTTGGAGGGCTGAGATTGGTATAGTTCTGAATCTCCGTAGTAGGCTTCGATGCCCTTAAAAAGATCAACATCGACAAATTTCGTCTTCACGACACCGTCGCTATTGACGTACTTGAAGCACTGGTGACGTATGAAAGGAACGATCATGTTCTCGTGTATCATTGGACGTCCCAATAAGACGTTGTAGGATAGATTGGCATCGATCATATAGCAGGAAACCTCCGTTCGGAGATCACCGATCTGGCACTTGAGACGGGTCTTGCCCAGCGGGTGGCTTCGACCAGCATTGAAAGCCATGATAGTTGCATTGGTTGCAGATAGCTTGTGCAGAGGGATTCCTAAAATTTGAAGCAAACTTCTAGGAATCATGCTGAGGATCCTGGATATATGTGCATGCGGTCCACTTTGATCGTCCCGATATATCCTGTATAGTATAGGGTTCTATCATGGCAATTATTTTTTAGTAGCATATCCTCATGTGAAAAGGTGATATTGGGCACCACTTCTATAGTACTGTGGCAGTAGGGACAGGAGACAGGGTCTTCAGCGGGGGCTTAGACTTCAGGGAGATAATAGTCGGCATGTAGTAATGCCTCGCTTAAGGCCTTCCGCATTTTTTGGAGAGTCCAATAGATCGAACAGAGACAACCTGGCATGTGTATTGGCCAGCTGTGCCAGTATGTCAAAGTTGTAGGTCCGGTCCATGCCTTCGGGAGCTGGCATCTTCAGAGACTTGTCAAACCACGTCTTCTTCTGCTTGGCTTTGTCGGTAGTTGAAGGCTCAAACGGGCCGACTTCTGAGCTTGTGGGGGTAGCAGGAGCTTGAGAAGGTACTGCTTCCTCATCCTCTTCCTAACATGATATACCCTCTTTTTAACCTACCTCCACCCATCAATTTCGACACATACGATGACCATATTTTTGTGTCCTTAGATGCGTCTAACGCATGGTTCGCCAAATTTTGTCATCATAGTGTATTTGTCGGACACCCTATCAAGTTTACGGTGTTTTTCGATTATCTTCCTAACTTTCGTGACTTATGTCTCGATGAACTTGTTGCAACTCGTGAACCTATATTTGTGAATGCAATTCAAATGTTTTATTGCAACATGACTTATTTTGCGACCACATCTACACACGTGTCGCCGGTATAGACATATCTTTTGATGATTTTGCGTTAGTCGACCTTCTTTGTATGCCCGACCCCAATACTTGGGAACGGCTTGATGATGCCCGGGATTTTGTCTTCCCCGGTGAGACCACGTTTCAAGGATGACCTTTGCTCTCCAAATCCTTCTCCTCAAAAATTATGGCTAAACATCTCAATAATCATTTTATGAGCTTCATCGTATTATCTTTTCTTCAGTCTTGCCCAAAGCTAGATCGACCGATGAAGTCACTTACTTTGAGATTACTGCTCTTTTCTTCTCCACTTTTGCGTCCCTTTCAACTTTCCTCGCACAATGATGGATTGGATTTCGGGCTAGGCCTAAACCAAATCTTTGGTTTATACCATGTATCTTTCTTTGATCTTTCGTGCCTTTCATGTCCCATTAGATCAGTATCAGTCCTTGTCCCCTCCTGTCTATCTGACCAAGGCAGGGCAAACTGTTGCTGCTGTCACCTCCTCTGAGTCTGATGGTGCTGAGGAGCCTGCCTTTCATGTACCCTTTGCTGCTCTAGATTCACCTGTTCCCGAGTCCACTGTTATAGTAGACTTTATTCAGACTATGCTTCGTGATCGCTTTCGTTTGGAGGATGAACGCTGGACTGAGATGGATGATCGCTGGACGCAGATGACTACCGCACCACACTGAAGATGAGTGCGCTCAACAACTCCATCCACGAAATTCAGTACTCCATGGCCTCCTATCCGACGATGCCGATTCCGATGATGCGTGATCTGTCTCGCGACGGTTATCGCATTGACGATTCTTGGGTTCGTTGCTACCTTGATTCGACTTTTGCGTTTGTCGATCCCCGTCGTACCGGTTCCGATGGTGCGGGGCCTTCACATGCTCCTTGATGGATATGGCTATTGTATTGCCACTGATGCTTAGGACTATTTTTCATTTGGCACTACGTTTATTTTTATTATGGTTTCATGTTTTTCAAACTCTATGGCTCAGTCTGCTCTTATTTAGAACTACTACTTGCATGTTATCTTCATTATGTGGATGGTATTTATTGCTTCTCTATTTTGTCTCTATTTTGTTGTTTGTCAAAAGGGGGAGAATACTTGATATTTGCCTTAGCACTATGATTTGTGTACACTTGGATATGTATATTTGGATGAGAACTTGTCACAAAAAATATTTGTTTACGGGGGAGCAAATTTGTTCAAGTACGGAGGAGCCATAATGTGTCCAGGTATGAATATTGAGACATGCAAAAATCATGTTTTGTCAATTATCAAAATGGAGGAGATTGTTGACCCAAACCGGATCACAGTCAACCTAATCTTGAAAATTAACAAAACAATATTTGTCATAGTCCAATTTGACACATCAAGCTAGAAATCAATCAGCTCCGCTCATTGGTTCAAGACTACAGCTACTAGAAGATATAAAATTTTATGTATACTAGAGTCTGTATTTTTAACTATTTTTGAGTATAGGATGATGTACGTTGGGTCATACTGAGCAACTTTGGGCTAGACATAGCTTTATAGGTTTACTTAGCCAATATCCCAATCAGTCCAATCATCCAAAAGCCCACTTAGAACATTCTGTCCATATGAGACAGAGTTCGGGCCGAACTCTGCCTCCACACAGAGTTCGGGCTGAACTCTGCCCCCTAAATTACATGATCCTGATTTTTAGGTCTTGATCACTGCTAGTTGTCCAACGGCCAAAAATTGGAATTTTACATACAGAATTATGGCTGAATTCTGCCTACCCCGAACCCCATAAATAGGCCTTGGTTTTTCTCATTTAAAACCATCCAATCTTCTCTTCTTCTTCTCTTACATAGACTATATATAAAGAGCCATACCTTCCCATCCACTTAGCATTCAACATCCCAACCGTCCAAGTTGCTCGGTACGATCCAGAAAGAAGTTTGAAGTGCAAGAAGTTGTAAGTCACTTAGAAAAGTCCAAGTTTCGCCAAAGCGATCATGAAAAGAAGTTTGGCGTGCTCTTCTGTGAAGAGGCACGTGGTTGTAACCATATTTCACAAATAGTAGATTTTAATCCTGAGCTAGAGTTCTCAGGCCTAGACTAGTCCTCTACGAGGGAAACCAGGTTAAAAATCTTGCTGTGTTGTGCTTGCTCTCTACTCTTTACTTCTGCATTTCTTTTACTCTGATTATTTAGTTGGTGAAGAGAGTTTAAGTTTTTAATTGATCATTTTTTGTTATAAACTCTATTTATCCCCCTCTAGAGTTGCATACCTATACTTCATTCCCAAAATACTTCTCGTATGCATTATTCCATAACGCGTGATCATCTTCCAAATATCTCTGCATATAACTTGATTCAAAACCGTAACTTTGATCCCCTAAGTTTCTTGACGACCATCTAACACACGCATTACATTAAGTCATTGCGCATCCGATTGCAACAATTCTCTGCAATGCCTATTCATCAAATCATTTTTTATCTCTCGCATAACTCAAGTCTTTTATCTAATCTTTCATAACATCTGGCCTCAACGACATCTGGCCTCAACGACACAGACTAAGTCCAAAATGTCTCAATTTTCTTTTGCCTACCATTTATACTATGCCTCACACACAACTATCCCAACACGATTCATGTTCTCCAAACTATCTACGCATTGTGCCTAGGGCTACCCCCGCTAGGTAACTTATCTAGACATTATACTTAATCTCTCTCGACACAAGAGGTCAACTTGAGTCTACGTTGCTCAAAGGCAACAATCTTTCTGACCTAAGGTCTCTTATGATACGCCCATCTCCGATTCTTAATCGATTAGGAATTCCTTACTCAATTTTTTTTGAATCAATCCTAACTAGTTCATTTCATAACATAGATCGTGCGCTCAAACACACATAGCCTAACCATTATTCAAATTGATCTACGACACAACTCTTAGGGTCATTCTACTATTCGTCGCTCTCGCGCATTACGAAATTCTTACAATCGCCTTACTGCATCACTATGCTAAGTACGTTTATCAATATCTATTCCACCATAGACCCACCAAGTCTATTTACATACTCATTCGATTGATCATAAATTCTCTGAACATATCGATCTAGTCGAAGGCTATTTGCTAACTTTCGAAACACAATACTCAATCGCTTAGACTTATCCTTAACATGTACTACATCATCCTTTACCATCGATAAAATTTCTTATGCGACTTCATTGGGTCATCCTATGGGACTTCAACATTCACTTGATTTGGCGGTTAAGTCTTCTAGGGTCATCTATCCCGAAACTACACTCGATAATTGAAGATCACCAACAAGGGATAGTTACTACGAACCATGCTATATCCTATTGCGGAGCCAAATCAATTCTCGACAATTCCTATGTGACTTTATCCAATCTGATAAAATTTACCAATCTGTAATTTATCTACCCACTTACGCAACTAATGCGACGTAACTACTCGAATCACTCATGCACTTGTGTGCTGTTACTACTCGAATCACTCATGCACTACCTCTAACAATATCGCTAACTAAGCAATATTTGTTCGCCTCGAGTACGAGTCTATCTACCCACGATCAATATCTGACACACTCTATGCTTACCGCAACAATCCTCAAATTCACCTTCGCATCAAACCACAAGTCTATATCCAATTTGCCACGCCTTGTAAGTTCGACCATCCCCGCTGGACATGAATCACCATAACTACGCTCACACAGAATAGTCATCCTAATCGGCGTGACGCATGTGCGAGGCTGGTGTTGCGCTTGTGCGAGACAAGAACGTCAACGTAGTGGTTATTCATGAAGCAATCACGACACTTTCATTTTCATCCAAGTAATATCCATCCACTCTTAAATTTTTCGAACCATTCCTACCATTATTATCCAAACTGCCATCAACTTAACTTTCATCTCATTCATCCAACAATAACGCTCAACACAATTTTTGTTTATTTGATCAGAGTATCCCCAAGTTATTGTATATCATCTTCGATACGCCTCAATACCATCGTCGATATGCATAACTTGAACATCTTCCTCTCTTATAAGCTCCAAATTGTAGCAATCACTATTATCATCCGAACTTAAAAATGAATCAAGTCTCACACGTATCAAGATCCATTCCGTTGTAAATAACTACCAATATCGAGACACGATTTCCAATTCATATGCCCATTCTCATATTCCTAACTCGCACTTCCAGATCATGCTACCGACTCTTCGTGCTAACTCAAATTCGTTTGCACTATTACTTCATACCTACTCAACTCGTTCCAAATAGTTTTCACATCGACTTAACTCAATTCTGACTTAGTCAACTATTTTTTCAACGCAACATTCCCATGCTATGCTCAGCCTATCGTTCAACTTACACTTAACGAATCCTCGTCCGACGTATCATCTATATACGACTTTGTGCATAATCGTTCAACTCAGTTCATCGAACATACTTGCATCGACTTCTATCGACTCATTCTTATTCGAGTCTCGATACTATTCCATCCGTTAAGGACAAACCTATCGTAATCGACACAATCGTCTCGATGCATTCTATTACAAGTCACCAAATGGCTTAACACAGCTATCGTTAAGTGGTATTGCATATACCACTCAGAAATCGAGCCTATCATTATCGATACAATGCTTTGTTGTACTGATCGCACAAGTGGTATTACATATACCACTTGAAATCGAGTCAATACTCAACTCTACACTCCACATAGGTCCGACATCTATTTCAAGTTAAATATCCCGTGGCGGTCTTTTCCGATCCCAGCTCTAGCATTCGCTTACTCGAGTTGGCACAACAACTTGACCAACATGATAGTCATTCGTTCAAGTTTGATATTCATTCAAATCTAACCGTACCTTGGCGATCATATCGATCACACATGCAGCATTCGCTTATTCAAAGCTCAACGTGACATTTGGCCAACATAAACGTTCGTCTACTCAAATTCGACTAGCGACCAACTCAACTCGTTCAAATCGCTCCACGATTTCTCAATCCTACCATTGTAACTCGTTCAACGATTCCTTCTCGACACTCAAAGCCACTACTCAAATCCGTTCGACGCGTGTGATGTCCATTTGCATAATCATACCCAATGTAACATCTCGTAGCTCAACATATTGTACTGACGCAATAATTCACGTGACGTGCTAGACCAACACAATAAACAATTGCATATGGTGCAACCAACAATTTGTAACATTACTCCATCTTTTCAACATGTTCTCTATCCATTTGTATAGCCACATAACACGCATCGCCCCATATATCGACTTATTGCACTTCTTGAAACCAATAATACGTATCTCTTTGCACTTTGTGCGACCAACAATACGTATCTCATTGCACTTCATCCAACCAACATCACCATAACCGCTGCACTTCGGGCAACCAACGATTCACAACTTTGTTGCACTTTGGGAAGCCAACAATTCATAACTCGTTGTACTTCGTGCAACCAACATTCTCCGATGGCACTCGAAGATAGAGTGATAGTCACGACATACTTGTCGCAGACGTACGCAACTTAATACAGACTTATTGTATAGAACATCCAATGTAGCATCGAGCAGATCCATGAGCCATGCGGTTATGGAAACAACTTAGTGTCAACCAATTTCGATATCGAAGCAACTGAGGGTCAAAGAGATTCGTTTACGGTCCAGACGATAGAACAACTCTGATACCAACTTGTCACGCGTCGACCAGGAAAATTGTTTGTCCTAGCTAGATTTCACCCGAATCATCGTCCTCGCTGGAGCGTGATCCCGCACGAGCCTAGAGTTGCGCTCGTGCAAGGTAAGATAACATGTTCTCATAAGTTTATCTCAAATTGATAACATAAGCAGCGAAAGAAAATAGAGTATACAATAAGAATCTATTTTGTTAATAATGAACTAAAGGTTACAAAGGCTTGAATAGTCCAACTGAATATGCCAACTGGCTACAACACTCATGATCTCTCTAGCTCACAAGAGATTTTATTGTTCCATGCATTATGCCTCTTTATAGCGAATAAGTTGTCTTCGGCCGAACATCTCCATGTTGCAAGTCCGAACGCCAATACGGTAGCTCCTCTTAAAACGCTAAGGACTCAATGCCTCGGCACGTCCAAGCCAAGGCCCGTCCCGAGCCGAACATTTCCTGAACCTGTAAGCAAACTAGTAGGGGATTAGTGCTTTCGTCCTTGCTGCACTGATCAAAATCCACTCGCACCCAAACCAACACTAAGTACATATAGTGAAACATGCATCTTAATTTGGTGATCTTTCTATTTAGCCTTAGGATCAGTTTCATGGGGATATTTAAGCATAGCAACTTTTATAAATGTGTCCAATATCGTGTCCCTACAGCAGATACAGTTAGACATAATATGAATATAAGCATACTGATTCGTGCATATTTCCATCTCATTTCGCTCAGCTTGCAATCGTTAGAAATATGCAAAACCAACCATACAAGTATCACAGCCAACCAACCATACTTAGACATATGCATAAGGGAGGCAGGCCCTGCGCCTGCACCTAACTCTAATCTTAGCCCACCGGCCCTATCTATATGAAAGTCACGGTGTTTCGTACCGTAATGGACTTGACATCTTTATATGTAAGCCTATGATCACTCCAGTACGGGTTGCTAGCCCAGTATCTAAAGGATCCCAAACTTACTGATATCATAGCTTATCACAACACTGGGGTCGCAACTCATCCTAATGATGTGCACCATAAATACCAAACTTAATTCCCTCCTAGGCCGAACGGTCCCGATTGTTGGCCCATTAGTCATGGTCAAACCTGATTTTAATAATTGATCAAACTCGATCTCGATATACAAAACAATTCAAATGTTTAATAAAGATGTTTTGGACACTGATCAAGATTGGATACTACTCAGTTCAAGACCGAAGCTATTTTTTCCACTCAAGGCTGTATTTTCTTACGCAATGTAATTTTTATTTTTATTGAGTCTAGGAATACATTGTACACCAAGTCGTACTGGCAAATAGGCTATCCAAAATTATTTTTCAAAACTGACCTATTATTTTTAAAATGGCCTATGTTTTTGAAAAACATATGCTAATTACAAAAGCTTCTGAAGGATTTTCAAAAAGCTAAAACATTTTTCATAAAATTAACCTGACCAACCGTGATAGAACTCAGCCAGAGTTCGGCCAAGGTAAATGTTATGTGAACGTTGGATTTTGAACTTAGTCTCCCTTCAGTTGCGATTTGTTACAAAGAGTTCTGTCCGAATTCTGCCTGAATTCTGTCAGAGTTCTGTGTTTGCAAAAACTATAAATAGAGAAGAATTCTGATCATTTAAAATCACTCATTCACTTTCATCGTATCTCTTCTAAAAGCTTACGTTCCTTCCAAAGAGTTCTAAAAAGCTTTCATTTTCAAATCCCAAGCCGGTATAATTCTCTAGTCAATTTGATGGTACGGTACGGTCTAGAAGATTTCAGAAAATTGTAATCAGAGGCTTGATTGAAGAAAAACTCTTCAAAACTGAAGTTGGACGAGTTCTTCGTATCAAAGCTCACGTTTGTAGAAGTTGCAAGGACTTCGTATGAAAACTTACGGGATTTTCCAATAGTGGATTCAACTGGAAGCTAGAGTTCTTCCAACTGGACTAGTCCTCACAAGAGGGAAACCAGTATAAATCTCTGTGGTTGCGTTTGCCTTCTGATCACTCTTTTCTTTACAGTTATTACTTTGTGATTATTATTATTTCTGTGATCTAACTGCTAACAAGTTTTAAATAGCAATATTTCGTAGGCTACTCTATTCACCCCCTCTAGAGTATTCTGCTTTACGACTTCGTTCCTACACCGGTGCCCTGATCATAACCGTTCGAGGGAAGCCGCACCCGTGTACGGGCCATCCGAGTCTATTTACCATGCATTACGCACCATAACAAACAAGTCATATCATTTCCAACCAATCTCACATTCCACAAACATAATCCGCAAGCTTGGTCTCTAGTTCCAACGGCATTATGCCCCAACACATTTGTATTGATGCACGACGCCGAACGGCTTAACACTTCTTGTGTCTTATACCCAACGCGTTCCATTCATAAGTTATTCGTATAACGGCAGTTCCGTAGTAATTGTGCCATATCTGCATACCTTGATGCATGAAGTATATCTTTCAATGTTATGATAGGTTCCGCGACATTGCACCACAACTTGCCCTATTTTGCTTACTTAGTCATTTCGTAGCTTCCGTACGAGAGGGCACGCTTAACTACATAATCAGTATTCTAGGCCTAGTGTTTAATGTTCTCGGAGTCGTATACGTGATGCACATCTCGATATTACCTTTCAATGTTCTACCACCATCGTCCTACCGTGACCCGTACATTTGATGCACGTTGCTTCAATTGTTCAATGTTCCATGTTCTATCCTAATGTTTAACACACACTAAGACCTTTAATCATTTGAGCCATGCTCGCTAACTCAATAGCTACAATCGCATACAAGGGATACAATTTATTAGACTGAAGGAATAGGGAGAGAGAGTCAAGAACCCGCGCACCTTAAGCTGATACGCCTTGCCGTTTTGTCGAGCTGAAGCGGCTCGATTCCATAACTTAGTTTCACGGCTAACTCTCCTGACTTAGCCATTTTATTAAACTATGTGACTGATTCGGCCTACTTTGCCTATGCCACAATCCGTTGTAAGGCGACGATTTGGTTTTGCGGACATCATTTTGAATAAGACAAAATGTCGAACCTTTACAATCCCGCATAAAAGTATAGTCTGCACACCAGATCATCCGAATTCAATACTTGTTGAACCAGACTTAGGCTTTACATCGATTTGCATCGACACTTCATCGGGTCAACGCAACTCTTCGAGTCAACGACTCATCGTAATGCACCGTACGAAGTGGGGCATTATATACTCGACTTGACTTGGCCCTTATCCGATACTAGGATTGGCTATTTGACCACTCTCGACTCGGGAGTTCCACGCAAGTGCTACGATAGAGATTTATTATAGGAAGGGGGCTCCATACAGGACTACTCTCTATAGGATTGTAGGTACAACACAGGGTTGTGGTTATATGATTCATCTTATTAGTCACTCTTAGCATCACAGTTCTATGACATTTTATTATCTGACTCTTATTACTTTACCATGTACTCTCATTATTCAAGTTGTTATTTCACAATTTTATTCTTATCTATTTCTTGCATGTTAGATAAACTGGATAGTAGGCTTATATATTATGTATCTTGCTACGTCCCTCGGAGGACCTGGTCTTCTTCCAAGTTATTGCGGAGATCTGCCATAGGAGTGTTAGGAGTAACTTTTTTTGGATCGGTATCCATTTGTGAGGCTTCTTATCTAGTCTTTGATAGTTATTTCCTTTCTTAGTTCCTAGTATTGTAGCTTGTATTGTGGATGTTATGTTGGTTACTTAGGTTTTTACCTCATCTGGACAGCGTATACATATTCAGGTCGGGCAAGAGTCCGGTTGAATACGTAGCATACCATTGCCATGTGGCCTGGTCCCTCGTTGTTTGGGACTGGGGCGTGACACATATCATTCGATGAGGTTCATGAGAAGCTCCTCTACCATGAACTTGCGACCAAGTCACAATCTATTCTCCCTATCTTACTCGTTTCCACACATGCCCCACCACCCGTCCCAGCTACAACCAGCCCGCCCATACCACCCCATCTTCTAGGAGAAATATCCGACCATCCGCCCACCACCCCGCACTACCTATAACCAAACGAAACCACAAGTGCATGTAGACACTATATTTGCCTCCTCCCACCCGTCCCCTTGGCTGGATACCGGCGTATAATACCATGTTACTCATGACCTAGCAAACCTATCACTCCATCACCCTTATGATGGCACTAAAGAGTTCGTCATTGGAGACAGCACGGGTGTCCCTAACACTCATACTGGTTCACTCTTCTTCCCTACTTCTTCTGCTAAATCTTTGTCCTTGATAATTTTTTTTTTGCACCCACTAGGTGTCCCGACCCGCTCCTGTATAATCGGGTACGAATTATACTATTCCCGGCCTACGTTGGTGTGAGCAACGATAGTCAACTGTTTAAACCTATGGAATCATCAACATAAAGAGTATCGATCTCTCATCACACCTCTAATCGGATAACCTGTCAACAATAACCGCATCCACTATTTTCTTTATTACAAGTCATTACAAAAGATCTCCAAAATAAATCTGGTAAGTGATAAAGGCAACTCTATACAATCCTTAAGTTTTCATGAAATCAAAAGCTATACAATCTAAATCCCCTTGGGAAAGTCTCCTGGCCCTGGACAGTGTCTAGAGTGGTTTCCACTATCGGATCCTCCTGTGGTCCTTAGAGTTTGGGGTTGTCTATCTCATCATCACCCGTACATGTCAATGTTCCAGACAAAAAAGGAGCAAAGTATAATGTAACTCAACCGTACTCAACAATAAGATTTAGTAGTACATAAAATAGCAAAGGCAGTAAATAAGTTAACTAGAGAATACCTTAAATTATGCACTAACTACGTGAAACATGTGCAATAGAACACCAATTAGCATGTAGGGGCTACAATGTACAAGGCACATCGTAGCCGATATGTTATAAATCACGCAAATAAGAGTAAGGCACATCGTAGATGTTATGCTAGCAGTCATGTAAATGTCCATAGGCCTAGGTAAGCTACATGCTTCATGAATGTTCTTCCTCCCGACACGAAACACAAAAACAAGTAAAGCAGATGATATGTAAACATGCATGTAATGTTGCTAAGTAAAGTTGAGGTACAAGTACTTGCCTTTTATTGGATGTTGGCAAATGTCTCTAAATCCACCTATAAATGGTTAGAAAATAAAACTAGGTTCCATTTAGAAATATATTCCTAGAGTATTCTAGAAAGTTCCTAATGAAAACTAATTAACAAATAACTAATTATTATATAATATATCTAACTAATTATTAAATAATAAATTAATATTAAGAACCCCAACCTATTAACCAACTAATTAACTAACTAGTATTAGTATCAATAATTAATAATAATCAAAATACTAGCCAATGGTCTAGCCCAATCCAAACTTTGTTTTCTTTTCTTTTTTCTTTATGTTCCCTATTTCTTCTGACCTACTGGCCCATTAACCCAACCCAAGAACCCATCTATACCTAAACTCATATGGATGTGAGAGAGAGAAGAAGAAAGGAGAAGAATCAAAAGAAGCAGATGTAAAACCCCCTAATTTTCTACTACGTTTTTTTTAATATATGTTTGTATTTACTTTGTACTTCGTATCTACACGTCGCATACAAATTCGCATTTTTGTATTTGCGTAGCGTACGAGAATTGCGTTTCGTAATTTCTCGACGAGTACGAATATGCGTCGAGGTACATTTAGAAAAACATTTTTATAAATTTTATTTTATAGAAAAGGTACGTAGGATAAATATTTTAATTTCAAAAAGAGTTATTTTATTCGTCATTTAAAAATAAATATTGATTTGGAAAAATTTTGATTTATATAAAATATTCTGGATATTTGCGAAATAGGAAATTTGTTTATTTTGCTATGATTTAAGTATTTGCCTTGATTTTCGAAATTAATTAATTATATTTTAATATTTATGAAAAATATTTGAAATCTTGTTTTATTCAATATTTGGTTAAATATGATAATTTAAATTGCAAAAGATTTTATTGACTGTATTTAAATATTTTAAATTAAGTATAGAATTAATTTGGATTGGAAATGATTTGAATTTAAATCGATTTAAATTAATAGGGAAATTTTCTAATGGGCATTTAAACAATCCCAATCTTTATCATAATGGGAATTCTCACATCCTATACATAGGCAGGTACTCCTCCATAATTCTCTCCACAACCAAATTTTCTACAAAATTTGTGCATCATGTCTGTGCCAACCCAAGCCAGCGTGCACCGTGTTGGTGTCAATCTTATTCCAGCTATTGTATAGTTATCCATCCCCGTCGTGTCAAACACCCCCGACACGTAATACATCTCCTACTCCTCTGCCATTCTCCAGATACCACCACCTTCGTCACCTCTACCATCATCGTCACCACCCTCCGCTACTTCCCGATAAACTGTCCCCTGGAAAACCACAGCAACCCTAACCCTCTCCGACACCGTCGTCATCACAACCACCACTGACATCAACCATCCCCACCACCATCGTTATTTCTGGCAACCCCGCCACTCCGTACCACCACTACATCCATTGCCGGCACCCCGTCGCCATCACCAACCCGATCCCAAATCATCGTCCCAACCAAAAAAATAAGAGAAATAAACAATTTTGAAACCCAAACCTGAACCATCGCCACCTCGACGCCGCCTCGGGCCTTGCCCTTTTGTCTCGCCTCCCAGCGCTGGAGCCAGCCGTCCTCCGCGGCGCTCGCCAACCGCTGACCGAGTCGACCTCGACCTCCATCAGCCACCGCGTTCTGGCTCTCCGCCGTCTGGACCCCGGTGCGCCTCCTCCTCTCCGCGCTAGGAGCCGAACCCCCCCCCCCCCCCCCGCGAATCCCGAGGCGCTCCGCCTCCACCAAGGCCACCTGTGGCCAGCGCCTCCGTGCGTGGACCACACCGCCGCAGTCACTGGTGGCCAGCCCGCCGGAGCGTCGCCTCAACCAGCCTGAGCTCCGCGCGAGCCCTAACTTCGGTCGCCGTCGCGGTTTTGTCCCTCCGCAGCCTCGCGAAGCACACGCCGGCACCGCGCGTGCACCGCATCGCGCCTCCGCCGGAGCTTCGCCCCGAACCGTCGCTCCAGTAAGCCCAGCTCCTCGCTCTCCCTCTCTCTATTTGACTCTCGCTCTCTTCTAGTGATTAATGAAAGGAGGAAAAGAGGGATTGTTGACTTAACAATATACGAATTATTATTATTATTATTATCATTATTAATACTATTACTTTTATTATTAGTATTATTATTATTATTAGTATTGTTATTAGTATATATATATTAAAAACTTTTGTTATAATTATGACTTTATATTAATTTGTTTTTATCAAATAAATAGGTATTATTTTTTAAAATTTATTAAATATTTTGACTAAGGAAAGGTTAGCTTTCTACAAAATTTATAATTTACAGCTTACAAGTTTACCAGTAGACGATTTCCAAATATTATAAATGATTATTACTTTTAGCTACTAGTTTTCTCTCTAAAATTATTTTACAAAAACTATGGTATTTGCTTACAAACGAGTTTTATTCTCTAAGTATTGGTCTAACAACTATTTTTACTAACAAGGTTAGTTTCTGGTATTATAAATATTTTTTTCTAAAATATGATACGTAATTGTCCACAAACTCTTCTCGACTACCACCATTAATCATGACTAAATCATGCTTTCTATTTTGTGGATTCATACCTTTACTCATTGATCATAGCTATTGGACCAAGCTGGACTTGTCAGATTATCGTACACCAGGCGTAACAACAGGCAAGATACCTTGCCATTATAGTGTTTATTTTTAGTTTGTATTTTATTACATATCACTGTTCGTTTATTTCCCGTTCTTGATTTACTGTCTGCTCAGTGATATTAGATTACTTTGTTATTTATCCTTTGATAGCATGTGGACCTAGAGTTAAGGGACTACCGTAGTAGTGTATTGCATACCCCCTGACACAGTTGTACCACGAGGATGTGTGAGATGAGTAGCATGTAGAGGTTATTGCATGTGGGCTGATCCCCCATGTGCATGCGTTAGGGCTAACTGCTAATAGAGTGTTAGGAGACTTGACGGTTAGTCGTGTTACATGGTCGTGGATGCGACTTGGTAGAGACATTTGGGTGGGGAGGACAATACCTGACGTATGGGCTTCGATTGCACTTCCCTTGTAACCCGGAAGCTCCGATGGAGATACGGGTATGAGCCTCTCAGGTTGGCCACTGTCGTTTTTGAACGTCATGCTCTCGGTCACTGGTGCCCAAGTGGGGACTATACCAGATCCCATTACAGCCAGGGCTCATGCGACGAAAGGTTTGTTCTCACTACATGTTCACTTTAGTTTAGTTAGATTACCTTATTGTGTCTTGTCACTTTCTTTGATTGTGGCATATTTATATTCAGTATTATATGGCATGTTGATGTATCTTATTACGTCCCTCTGAGGACCTGGTTATCTTGCCAGGTGTGTGCTCTTATGATTTCTGCAGGTGCTCTAGCTAAGGCCATGACTTGCGCTCTATTCATCGAGATGTTGATCTTGGATCGTCATCTACTTGCTCTATTAAATTCCTTTCCTTGTATATTTCGTTCTTATTAAAATTAGTTGGTAGTGGACTTTGTCTCCGCCCAACGATTGTATATATGACAAATTCAAAGTTACTTTTATATCATATTTATCTTTGTGGATGAGATTTAGTACCTTGGTTACTGCATTTACAGCTTATGTATATATACGAGGGTCCATATACTTCGTATGTATACAGCTGGTATGATTACGTTCTAGTCCTATGTATTTTGGGACTGGGGCGTTACATATTTTTGTGGTGGCCCATGCAGGTCAAGTTTGCCGTTTCGGTTACATGACTGTACCGAACAGGCCTGCAGTATAGGATTAGAGTTTAGAATCTCATCCACCTACTTGACATCCTTCCTTGACTTCAAATTCCGAACTCTCGTTCGACCTCCTTGATTTGCATCTTGCTTGACTCCTTCTACCGTAAATTCTTAGTTTCGAGCTTGGTAGGATGACTACACTAGTATATGCTCATAGGTTAAACACATGGCTAGATGGATTACAATTGGCAATTAATATACATTGGAATTTTATTTAAGTTATAAAGGAATTTATTTTTCTAGAAAGTATGATTTTAAGGATTAGTTAATTTCAAGTTCGGTAGTAGCATTTACCGCCTTTAATGGATAGTTGGAATTTTATTTGCCATTACAAGGTGGTATACACAAAGGACAGAAAACAAATTTATGAATTATGATTTTTGGAAATAGCGAAATAGTTTATGATTTATTTGGGATATGAAACCGAATTGAGTAACATCTTTAAATTGTGACCCATGATTACGATTTAGTTCAAGTTGGGATTGAATATGTTAAAGTTTATCTCGAATTTATTAAAAAGTTTTAAATTATAAGTTGTGATTTTGTAAACGACTAGAGAATGTGGAGGGTTATGATTTACGGTTTATTAGAGAGCTTGAGGTTTTAAATTGATTCTACGATTTACGAATTATAAGTATTTAATTTTGAGCTTGAAGAGATAATGGTAAAATTTTGTTTGAAATATTTTGGAAGATATGAAATCGACTTTGAAGGAAAGTTTAAATATTTAAAAATTTGCTCATATGATTTGATTTATAAAGTTATTTAGATTTCGAGTTTAAAACCTTGATTATGGATATTTAAATTTTGGAAAAAAAGAAGAAGTGAGGATTACTTTTTGTGACTTATTGGAAGCTAGATATTCACATTTGAAGGATATATGATTAAATTCGGGAGTTATTTAAATGTTCTATTTTGTAATATGAAATTCGGTTGATAAACTTGTTAAATGACGAGTTTAAGGTTTGGAAAAAAAATGATGAATTTATTATTCAAGTTGCGATATACAAGGTTGTTTCGAAATTGACTAGAGATTTTAAATTATGATTGAAGTTTACAGTCTAAGATAATTAAAATTTTGGCAGAGTATCTTGGAAACTTTATTGAGAAACTTTCATGGAACTTGAAATTTTAGATTAGATCATATATTGGTAGAAGACCAAGCAACTAAGGTCACCCTAGTGAGATAGAAGTATTCCATATAAGATTGCCATACCTATGACTATGATATTGCATATACACAAGTATAGTTAGTCATCAACCAACCGATGCACATATCTTTGACTTACTCGACCTTCCCTCAAATCTAGATCATTATTTATGACCACCTAATTGTTTTGAACTTAGAAATGATTAGGATCATTCCCTTGACCATACCCTTATCTATGAGACCATTTTCTAGAAACAGTGTCTTTAACTTATCTTTACTTCGTGCCTTAAACCTTTTATTTTGTGCATTAATTAGTACCATATGAAAACCCACTTTCTATTTTGATCGTTCGGCGCGCTCTCTATCGTGACTTTGATATTTGGAGCACAACACTAGACATTTTCTTCCAACAAATTTCACATGCAAGACCTAGACGAGCTCACCTTCATGTAGGTATATCATGTCCAACTAAAATACGTTCCCTTGTACTCTATTTTTATGGTACGACTTTCGGGTCATAAAGACTAACTATAACCTATACCATGGTACCGATATACTTTTGACTATATATTTGGACTCGATCACGACTCAAATCTTCGGCCTGGTTGCGATCTACTAAATCAGTTAAATGCTTAAATTTGCGTTTATCTTGACTACTAAACCCTTGTCATGTTATTTTCTTGTATTATCTTGAATTACTTAGACCCATAACACCTTTTACTCTTCATGCAATATTGCAACCCTTACCCTTCTCCTTTTCAATTAAATTGCTTACTTATATTTCACTATGATTCCACCATGGTTTATGCAACCTTGTTCCTTATTTGATTACCTTATGCGAAATAAAATTTGATCATGACAATCTTGAGTTAGTAGAAGCTTGATTGGAGAACCCCACAGCAGGGATAAATAATGTAGTTGGTTAAGATAATTATGAGATTATGAGATATAGGCGGGATATAAATGGAAATGTGCAATAAATCTGAATATATGAAGTAAGGAATGATATACGGTATTTTGATGAAACACTCAAGAGTAAATAGACTTCCCAAATTTCAAAAGCTTGTTTTGAGGTAACTAAGTATCGAGTGAAGAATCTTCTAGAGTGTTAGTTTTTAAGAACCAAATTTATATACTAAATTTATGGATGCAAATTTTTAATAAAGAAAAATTTTGATATTGCCTTCGATGACGTATAATGTTATGACGATATTTTCGAGGATAACAAATTGTTGAAGAAAGAAACTTTACATTTTTAAGTTCTAAGATGATTATGAATACGAAGTTAAGATGAGTTACATTTCTACCATCAAGAAGATGAGACTGTTGAATTCAAAAAAAAAATTTCGGGAGAGAGACTAATAAGTATTTTAGAAATTTTCAGTTTTGATGATAGAAGATTGAGTTATGAAGGTATACTGTTAGTTTTCGAGATTTATCATTGAAGACGGATTTTTGATACCTATGGATGCATCGTGCATTGACCAATAATACAATTTTTAGTAAGAAGATTTTAACTGTTACTTGGGCCAGATTGGTTGAAGGTTTTGGAAATTTTTAAATTTTGAGAGAAAATTATAACTTGGGAAGATATTAAGTGAGCTAGTATAAGGGAGATTTATGGATTCAAAATTTGAGACTATTGAAATTGTAGGACGAGATAGAGAAATTAGAGTACAATTATGATCGAAATTGTTTTGTTAAAATTTTAAGGGAACGTGGTACGAAAGTTAATTTTTGGAAAGAACAATTTATGATAAGAGAGATTACATGAATATTAACGATATCAAGGATTAAGGAAATTATTACCTACTTATGAGGTTGCTTTTTTTTGGTTAATGTTAAGGTTGATCGAACTTAGTCATTGATTGGTTGTCATGATCAAAATCTAAAACCATCGAAATTTTTAGTCGATCGAATGACATATTGCCATTGAAATGTCGTTTCATTCTCATTGATTGCCTTTTTGTTCAATATGAATCAAATTCTTTTGATTATACTTCTATCTCCTCCTTCACCCTACCTATCCTAATTTTTCTTTAATTTCGAGGACGAAATTCTTTTAAGTTGGGTAGGATGTAAAACCCCCTAATTTTCTACTACGGTTTTTTTTAAATATATGTTTGTATTTACTTTGTACTTCGTATCTACACGTCGCATACAAATTCGTATTTTTGTATTTGCGTAGCGTACGAGAATTGTATTTCGTAATTTTTCGACGAGTGCGAATATGCGTCGAGGTACATTTAGAAAAACATTTTTATAAATTTTATTTTATAGGAAAGGTACGTAGGATAAATATTTTAATTTCAAAAAGAGTTATTTATTCGTCATTTAAAAATAAATATTGATTTGGAAAAATTTTGATTTATATAAATATATTCTGGATATTTGCGAAATAGAAAATTTGTTTTTTTGCTATGATTTAAGTATTTGCCTTGAAATTCGAAATTAATTAATATTATATTTTAATATTTATGAAAAAGATATTTGAAATCTTGTTTTATTCAATATTTGGTTAAATATGATTATTTAAATTGCAAAAGATTTTATTGACTGTATTTAAAATATTTTAAATTACGTATAGAATTAATTTGGATTGGAATTGATTGAATTTAAATCGATTTAAATTAATAGGGGAATTTTCTAATGGGGATTTAAACAATCCCAATCTTTATCATAATGGGAATTCCCACATCCTATAAATAGGCAGGTACTCCTCCATAATTCTCTCCACAACCAAATTTTCTACAAAATATGTGCATCGTGTCTGTGCCAACCCAAGCCAGCGTGCACCGTGTCGGTGATAATCTTATTCCAGCTATTGTACAGTTATCCATCCCCGTCGTGTCAAACACCCTCGACACGACGTAATACATCTCCTACTCCTCTGCCATTCTCCAGGCACCACCACCATCGTCACCTCTGCCATCATCGTCACCACCCTCCGCTACTTCCCGATCAACCGCCCCCTGGCAAACCACAGAAACCCTAACCCTCTCCGACACCGTTGTCATCACAACCACCACTGACATCAACCATCCCCACCACCATCGTTGTTTCTGGCAACCCCGCCACTCCGTACCACCACCACGTCCATCGCCAGCACCCCGTCGCCATCACCAACCCGATCCCAAATCATCGTCCCAACCAAAAAAATGAGAGAAATAAACAATTTTGAAACCCAAACCTGAACCATCGCCCCCTCAACGCCGCCTCGAGCCTTGCCCTTTCGTCTCGCCTCCCAGCGCTGGAGCCAGCCGTCCTCTACGGCACTCGCCAACCGCTGACCGAGTCGACCTCGACCTCCATAAGCCACCGCGTCCCGGCTCTCCGCCGCCTGGACCCCGGTGCGCCTCCTCCTCTCCGCGCCTCCGTGCCCGGCGCCGAACCCCCCCCCCCCCGCGAATCCCGAGGCTCCCCCTCCGCCAAGGCCACCTGTGGCCAGCGCCTCCGCGTGGACCACACCGCCGCAGCCACTGGTGGTCAGCCCGCCGGAGCGCCGCCTCAACCCGCCTGAGCTCCGCGCGAGCCCTAACTCCGGTCGCCGCCGCAATTTTTCCCCTCTGTCGCCTCGCGGAGCACACGCCGGCGCCGCGCGTGCATATCACCGCGCCTCCGCCGGAGCATCGCCGGAGCTTCGCCGGCCGAACCGCCGCTCCGGTAAGCCCAGCTCCTCGCTCTCCCTCTCTCGATTTGACTCTCTCTCTCTTCTAGTGATTAATGAAAGGGGGAAAAGAGGGATTGTTGACTTAACAGTATACGAATTTATTATTATTATCATTATTATTAATACTATTACTTTTATTATTAGTATTATTATATAGTATTGTTATTAGTATTATATATTATTAAAACTTTTGTTATAATTATGACTTTATATTAATTTGTTTTTATTAAATAATAGGCATTATTTTTTAAAATTTATTAAATATTTTGACTAAGGAAAGGTTAGCTTTCTACAAAATTTGTATAATTTACAACTTACAAGTTTACCAGTAGACGATTTCCAAATATTATAAATGATATTACTTTTAGCTACTAGTTTTCTCTCTATAAATTATTTTACAAAAACTATGGTATTTGCTTACAAACGAGGTTTATTCTCTAAGTATTGGTCTAAAAACCTATTTTTACTAATAAGGTTAGTTTCTGGTATTATAAATTTTTTTCTAAAAATATGATACGTAATTGTCCACAAATTCTTCTCGACTACCACCATTAATCATGACTAAATCATGCTTTCTATTTTGGATTCATACCTTTACTCATTGATCATAGCTATTGGACCAAGCTGGACTTGTCAGATTATCGCACACCAGGCGTACAACAGGCAAGATACCTTGTCATATACTGTTTATTTTTAGTTTGCATTTTATTACATATCACTGTTCGTTTATTTCCCGTTCTTGATTTACTGTCTGCTCAGTGATATTAGATTACTTTGTTATTTATCCTTTGATAGCATGTGGACCTAGAGTTAAGGGACTATCGTGGTAGTGTATTGCATACCCCTTGACACAGTTGTACCACGAGGATGTGTGAGATGAGTAGCATATAGAGGTTCTTGCGTGGGGCTGAACCCCCATGTGCATGCGTTAGGGCTAACTGCTAATAGAGGTGTGTTAGGAGACTTGACGGTTAGTAGTGTTACATGGTCGTGGATACGGCTTGGTAGAGACATTTGGGTGGGAAGGACAATACCTGACGTATGGGCTTCGATTGCACTTCCCTTGTAACCTGGAAGCTCCGCTGGAGATACGGTATGAGCCTCTCAGGTTGGCTACTGTCGTTTTTGAACGTCATGCTCTCGGTCACTGGTGCCCAAGTGGAGACTATACCAGATCCTATTACAGCCAGGCTCATGCGACGAAAGGTTTGTTCTCACTGCATGTTCACTTTAGTTTGGTTAGATTACCTTATTGTGTCTTGTCACTTTCTTTGATTGTGGCATATTTATATTCAGTATTATATGGCATGTTGATGTATCTTGTTACGTCCCTCTGAGGACCTGGTTATCATGCCAGGTGTGTGCTCTTATGATTTCTGCAGGTGCTCTAGCTAAGGCCATGACTTGCGCTCTATTCATCGAGATGTTGCTCTTGGATCGTCATCTCCTGCTCTAAATTCCTTTCCTTGTATATTTCGTTCTTATTAAAATTAGTTGGTAGTGGGCTTTGTCTCCGCCCAACGTTGTAACATGGACAAATTGAAAGTTACTTTTATATCATATTTATCTTTGTGGATGAGATTTAGTACCTTGGTTACTGTATTTACAGCTTA
>JANAVB010005143.1:0-29318 GCA_029216955.1 Iris pallida
TCATCACAGGATCCGTTTTTTGCAAAAAAAATATAGTAGACAACAGTGGTTGTAGGTCTGTAACATTTTCATGCCACAGAGGACATGTACCCACTGTTCCTGATATTTTTCCAGTTAGTGGTCCTCTCTTGAACCAAAAGCTAGATACCTAGTAGATTTCTCTTAATAGCATAAAACTTTATGGTAAGATTGCAATAACATAATATCAGAATGCCTTCAAGCCCATTTTACAAGCTGTGTCAACGACCAATTGGCGCTTGAGGCCCTTGGTGAACGGATCCGCCAAATTCTTCTGACTCCGAACATCAATCACTGTAATGACACCTCTCTTGATGAGATCGTGCACTGCCATGTGCTTTAACCGCACAGTTCTCTTCTTCCCGTTGAAGAGATCATTTGATGCCACCGCCGTAGTCGCCTGGTTGTTGCAGTATATTGGAATTGCCGGTATTTGATCATACATGATCTCCCGAAGCCATTCTGCTTCCTCCGCTACGGTATCAAGTGCAAAGAACTCAGATTCCATGGAAGAACGAGAAAGCATAGACTGCTTCTTCGACTTCCACGATATAGCAGCTCCACCCATTGTAAAAATAAATCCACCTGTGGACCTCTTGCTCTCCAACTCTGAGCACCAGCTGGCATCACTGAAGCCTTCTACTACCGATGGATCTCCGTTGTAGTACGGTGCATATGTCTGAGTCTTCTTGAGATATCTCATTACCCGTTTCACAGCTTTCCAGTACTCAATGTCTGGTTGCTTGTGAAACGACTCAGCATTCCCACGGCGAAAACTATGTCAGGCCTTGTGGCAGTAGTAGCATACATCAAACTCCCGATGACGCTTGCATACTCCAACTGCCTGACGCTTTTCCTCGAATTAGGCTTCAGCTTCAGATCACGCATGTAAGACGTATCGATTCCTGAAAGATCCTGATACCCGTAGCGTGTAATCTTCTCAATATAATGAGACTGTGACAGCGCCAGTCCAGTGTCTGTCTAGATGATCTTGATCCCTAAGATCACATCAGCTTCCCCCAAGTCCTTCATACTGAACTTAGTCGAGATAAACTTCTTTGTCTCCGTGACACAGCCCATATCCGTACCTAGGATCAGCATGTCGTCCACGTACAGACAAACGATTACAACTCTTCCATCAGCGAACTTTGTGTAAACACACTTGTCCGTCTCGCTGATCCTGTAGCCATTTTACCTTATAACCTTGTCAAACTTCTCATGCCACATCTTGGGAGCCTGTTTAAGACCGTACAAGGATTTTACCAACTTGCAGACTTTGTCTTCAAGACCCTTGACGATAAATTCCTCTGGCTGTTGTATGTAAATCTCTTCGGTAAGCTTGCCATTTAGGAAAGTCGTTTTTACATCCATCTGATGTATCACCAACTTATGTATTGCTACGAGAGCAATCAACATTCTGATGGTGGTCATCCGGACTACTGGAGCATACGTGTCAAAGTAGTCGATCCCCTGCTTCTGAGAAAACCCCTTGGCTACTAGCCTAGCCTTGAACTTGTCAATAGTTCCATCTGCTTTCATCTTCTTCTTGAAGATCCATTTGCATCCAATGAATTTTGCTCCTTCAGGAAGATCAACCAACACCCAAGTGTTATTTGAGGCGATTGAATCAATTTCATTGTCTATCGCCTCCTTCCATAAAACAGTCTCTCTGGTCTTCATCGCCTCATCATAGGTAAGCGGATCTGCTTCCACATGATAGGTGACAAAGCCATTTCTGAAGTCCTTCGGCCTCCTCACTCGCTTAGTTGACGGCTCAGCGAGCTCTGGTTCAAAAGTTGTTTCGACAACTTCTTCTTGGACTATGTTCTCATTGGAAACTTCAGTTTCCTGCGTACCCTCATTGTTCTCCGGAATATCCGCAAGAACAATGTTCTTGTGCCTTGCAAACTTATCTTGAAAATATTCTGCGTCGTGAGATTCAATGATATGATTTGATTCAATATCAAGAAATCTCCGAGCATCACTCTTCTTGGCATAACCCAAGAAGATCGTCTTCGTAGTCCTTGTCGTGAGCTTCTGAATCTTCATATCTGGGAGCTTCACATATGCCAGACACCCCCACACTCGAATGACATTCAAGTTAGGTCTGACTTTGAACCAAAGTTCATGAGGAGTGATGTCTGAAGTTGCATGCGGCACTCTATTCAGAATATAAGTGGCCGTCAATGCAGCTTCTCCCCAGTAGCATTTTGGAAGACCCGCAGTCAACAGCATTGAGTTTATCATTTATGTCAACGTTATGTTCTTCCTTTCTGCTACTTCCGTTAGATTGAGGAGAATACAGAGCAGTAGTCTCATTGACAATTCCATATTCTTTGCAGAACAATACGAATTCATGAGACCGATACTCTCCTCCTCGATCACTTCTTATTCGCTTGAGTTGTTGTCCAGTTTGTCATTCAGCTTCGGCCCTGAACTTTTCGAACGCTTCGTCTTTAGCCTTCAGCAAGTAAACGAACGTGTACTTTGAGAAGTCGTCGATGAAGGTTATGAAATACTTCATCCCGACCTTTGTAGAGAACTGTTTGAAGTCACAGATATCGGAGTATACCAAATCCAAAAGATCTGTGCTTCGATTAACCCGATAAAAGGGTTTCCTTGTGATCTTCGTCTGAGCACATACTTCACATTTCTCTACCTTACCCCCACATTTGGAGATAATCCTAACTAGATATTCTGTTTCTTCTTTTACAATGAACATGTCCTAGTCTATTATGCCACAACTCAAGAGTATAAGCAGAATGAGCGATTGCATTAATAACATTGAACTGATTTACAAGCTGAATCTTAAACATTCTTTCGGTATAATTTCCCGAAGTATGTTCCCTTTATGGACATCACCATCTGGCCAGCATTGATGTCCATCCTTAGGCCTGCGTTGTAGAGTAGGCCCCCAGAGATCAGGTTCTTTGCGATAGCAGGTACATGCTTCACACCTTAAAGCGTCAGAGACTTCCCTGAAGTCAGCTTCAAGACCACCGTCCCGATCCCTTGCACTTCAGCTTGTGCCTGGTTCGCCACCATAACTTCAGAAGTTGGTGTATATGTGGTGAACCATTCCTTGCTTGAGCAAACATGACAGGTGACACCAGTGTCTACCCACCAGTCAGAGTCAGCCCCTACCGCAGTGACCTGCGCAATCATTGCAACAACGTCAGTGATCATTGAAACCTTACTAGGCTCACCTTGCTCTGATTGCTTGGGCTTAGATTTGCATTCACTCTTGAATTGGCCCTTCTTGCCACACTTGAAGCAAGCCAAATAGGACTTTGGCTTCTGTTGTTTGAAGGAAGTCTCCTTCACTTTCAGATTGTTGGGATCATTTTTCTTACTGTGGGAAGCCGCCTGCTTTCCTTTAGATTCCTTGGTGTGAACCAAATTGGCGTTAGCCATCTGTTTGGACAGAGCGTCCACCTTCAGTTGAGCCCTCATCTGGTCCTCAACATAGATTTCTTGCAGGAGATCTTCGAGACTGATCTCAAGTTTCTTCCTATGCATGTTCGCATAGAACTTGCTCCACCCAACGGGGAGCTTAGAGACGATCCCTCCAACAACAAATTTGTCGGTAAGAGGCATCCCCTCATCTTCCAACTTCTGTCGCAGCTTCAGGAACTCCTTCACCTGCGGCAGCATAGTCTTCTCGTCTTCAAAGAGTCACTTGTGATATTTTTCAACCATAAATATCTTGCTCCTGTTTTTGTCTATCTTCGTACAGTTTTTCCAGAGACTCCCATATCTCTCTGGCAATTGTCTTCTTAGAATATAATTCGGCTAGGGAATCCTCCGTAGCATTTACAATGAGAAGCCTACAGAGGTTATTATCCCTTCTCCATTTGGTCTGACTTTTAGTAGCAGCAGTAATAGCGGCTGCAGAACCAGTTTCTGGAACAGTCGGTACCTCCTCGGTTAGCACGTGGTCAACTTCAGAAAGTTGAAGATTGAGGCTAACCTTCCTCTTTCAGACTTGTAGTGCTCTCCATCAAATTGCTCTAACTTGCAGAAGTTAGGATTAATGAGTGAAGCACGAAAGTTTTCCATCTTATGAAATCAAGCTTTGAGATTGTTAATCCCGGGGCGTAATTTTTCGATAGAAAACTGAAAATTATGCAACACTTCGAAGAAGGTGCACAACAGAGATCCCGGAGGATTCTGAGAAACAAACACTAATGTGTCACTTCGGAGAAGGCGCAGAAAAATTCGTAGCAGCAGCGATGAATGTCCACTAATGTTTTTCTAATTAGATCAGAAACGTTCTTGTTTAGAACGAGATAAAAGCGGATGAACAAAAATGGATAGAATGGCCTGCTGGGGTGAATGATCACCGATGCTCAAAACTTGATTCGCCCCACACGAACAGCTTCCAGCAACCAGCAAGTTCAACAGAGAACTTCCGAACACTCCGCTCTTCTGACTCCTCGGATGGCGCGGACTCTGGCGCTGGTGCACTATTTCTCCTCTCTTGAAATTCGTAAGGAATTGTTTAGAACAACACTTAGCACTTAACCCCTGAGAGAGAGAGGAGAGAAACTTATATAGGCTCGTACTGTAACCGTCCAGTTAGCAAAATATTCGGGACGTGGAAAAAAAATCGCTCCGAACGTTCTGTAACTGCTCAAATCGTGCACAGACACGATTTGAGCTAATTCGCGCACAGCGTGCGCCAACTGCGCACCTGCGCCAACTGCGCACCTGCGCCAATAGCGCCACCTGCTCCCGCGCGCACTTGCGCAACACGCACACAACGCACACCGTACGCAAACTGCGCGCCAACTGCTGTGCCATCTGGCAGCGCCATCTGTCCGCGCCAACTGGCGCGCCATCTGGCCACGCAATCAAGCCGCGCCATCTGGCCACGCCAACTGGCGCGCCATCTGGTCGCGTGATTGGGAAGCGCGTACAGGCGCGCGAACGGCTGCACAAGAGGCGAGCGCAACGAGCGCAACTTAAACGCACTATGCACCTAGCAATGATGCTGTCGTGCTAAGTGCAAAGTGTGCCAACAAAACGCCACATTACACCTCATGAGTCCGAGTTCGAGTCCGAGTCGCTAAGCCCCTACGGGGCCTAGCTCCAATGTAATAAATTTCAAAAGCAAAAAGCATTAATGCTTTACCATGGAGTCTTATCCTTACCTCCTAGTAAAATTACCCACATGGTTTCCTCCTTAGGGTCACCACCCCATGTGCACATCTCAACAACATACCAAGTATATATTGAGATACAACTCATGGTGCTTTTCCAATGTGGGACTAAATAATACTAGGCATGTATTGAGAGCAAACTCTCTCTACATGTCAAGGGAAAAGCTCCAACAAAAATATCTGCATGTCGGTGAACATATTGACTTTAACTAGCAAATGACGCAAATCAGCAATCAAAATTGTTTAATCATTTTGGTCAAAATGGGATGATTTTATTTGCCTAAATCTGATATGACCTCCGACGTGATGAAGTTAAATGTTGGTCTGACTTTTACACAAATAAGCTTTATATGGGGTGGGGTTTTTATAGACCCTCCATGTAAATTAAAGGGGAGGATAGTGTAAGTATTTGCTCATGTGGCGAGGTTGGGTGCTGTAAAAATTGCAGCCCAACATCACTAATTTATTTTATCAAATGTACGTGAAGTCAGCATTTCTTAATGACTATCTGAAGTGTAAGTGTATCTTGAACAACCTGAAGATAAATAATAAGGGATGAAGATATGGTCTACAATTTAAAGAAGAAACCTGAAGCTAAATAATCGAGGGGTGAAGATAGGGTCTACAATTTAAAGAAGCCCCTATACGGTTAAAGCAAGTGCCTCTAGCATTGAGTAGCCGCAGTGACGACTGCTGTAAAAGGGAAATAATAGAATGATTTCATTGATTGAGATATTACATATTTATATAGGAGAGGATTAGACTCTCATTATTCTCTATCCGATGTGAGACTAAATGACTAATACGTAACATCATCCCTCAATCTGGAACATAGATGTCAATTATGTCCAGCTGGTTACAAAGAAATTGAACACGAGAGCCTAAAAGAGATTTCGTAAAGATATCAGCTATCTTATCACCGATTCTCACGTAGTGAAATATTATCACCCCCTTTTGATATTCTTCACGGATGAAGTGGATGTCGATCTCAATGTGTTTCGTCCTTGTCATGTAAACCCTGCATGTGGATTATATCCGACATGACAAATGAAGTTGAATGGTACTACTTAATGATAAAAGATGTCGATCAATATAGTTGTCAGTAACTTAATTTGATCAACGAACATTCGATATCTTAAATGGGAAGACGAACAGGCATATAATAAGAATGAGCCCATAAACGTAATTTGGGATTAGAAAAGTAGTACAACAATAGCTCTTTGGTGGACCGACCTATTGTTAACGGGCTTGGGTTGTGTGTTCGGACTGAACACGAGATATCTAGATCCGTTAGGAGACCTAACGCTAATTTCTCCGTATTGTCTCTTTTGTAGCCTATATATATATTCTCTATTCTCTGGCAGTCATATGCATCAGAAAAGAGAACTTTTCTCTAAATTTGTTCTTAACGTAAGAAGAGAAAGAGCATCCAAGGAGAAGAAAAGGTTGGAAGATCGTCTCCCACACAACATCCAACCGAGAAAGGAATACGGCAGAAGATTTTGAGGTCACTGACTAATCGAGATCGCTGGAAATCGTTATCTTCTTCTCATTACTTCAGGTATAATTCGTGAATCCTAGTTTTCATCATTGAAGGATTAGAATACCTTAAACAAGTTCATCTTTTTATCGATCAATATGCACACCAATTCGCAGTCTTGGGGATCCTAGTTCCATCAATTGGTATTTGAGTCGGTATTGGAGCTATGTATCGATTAATAAATCCATGTTGTCCAATAAAACTTGTATCGAAAATAGTCGGTATATGTAGATCTGTTCTGATTCGGTTTTGTTGGCATCTTAGATCCAACTATTATGGTCTGATTGCATGTTTACTGTGATTTAAACCCACGGCTTGTCGTGCCTATTGTTCTTCATGATGTGATTAAAATGACGATAGTTGATCGTGCGTATTTATTTAATTTTCTCCAATCTAGATTATACATAAACTCCTTCGGGAGTGATAGGATTGGTATAATTTTAAAAAAAAATCGGCTTGTAGTGATGACGGTAATGGCGGTGATGGCTTTTTCTGATGCGGGACGAGATGTTATTTTTAAGCAGTCCAGAGGCAGTCGGATAATTTTTGATGAAGGAATAGACAACCAAAACCTTTTTAAAAAATGGGACACTGCCCCGAGCCCCGCGACCTGACCGAGCCGGTCGAACCTCAAATAACTCTGCGCAGTGCAACATTCTGGATCTAACACAGTTGAGAAAAAAGTATGATATATGGCCATAATAGTTGGATTTTTATTTTTCTTTTATTGCTATATTTGCTTATTCTGTTATGCATGTTTGTTGTTCTGAGGATGTTTATTATAAACTGAGCCAACATTAATAATGGAAAACATGGACATAAATCAACTAGTAGAAAAACTCTCATTGTTAAATAACTAAGTGGGAGAGAGATTTTATTTAGAATAAATCTCATGGTCTCCATTACTAGTACGTATGTGATGTAATTATACTTGTGTGTTTAGTGCCTTCCTCTATATTGGATGAGTCTAGTTACGGATCACCAGTACAGACTTCCTTTGAGATAATTATAGAAAGTTACCTAGTGTGTGTTCACTTGTCCATATGAAAAACTCATTACGAAGTAATGGACTTAGTATTAAGTAATGGTGTACACTTACATACAAATAATGATATCCTCTCCAACGGAGTCACTACTATTATTTGTAGGACCAAAGCAAGACCAGCAAATTAATTTTATTGTTATAAAGTTATGTTGACATGTTAGTAAAATTAATAGAAAAACCTTCTTAGATAGATAGTGAATTGGTATATGTCCACACTATCGTGACATACTAAATTCATGGTATTTAAGATGTAGATATTTTTTATTACTGTTTTGAGGGAATCAATATTTATTTAATTTTAAAAAAAATTGACAAATATATAATTATTTATGTGATTCTCAAGATTTCAAAAATGGGCTCTTTCAGTCCACTTATGGTGATTCTTAAAGAAAACAAACTTACTAGCCCTAATTACATTGACTGGAAACGTAACTTGGATATTGTTTCAACTGCTGAAAAGTACAAATTTGTACTCAATGAGGAATACCCACCTAAGCCTGATACTAATTCTGATGAAGAGGCTAAAAAGGCTTATAAGAAGTGGATAAAGACAGATAAGGTGGTGTGGTGTTACATTCTGGCATCTATGTCAAATGTGCTGTAACTAGGGGTGAGCATTATTCGGTTTTGGACCGAAAACCGAACCGAACCGAATAAGAGGTTCGGTTCGGTTTTAAAAAAATTCGGTTGGTTTCGGTTTTGAAAATACTAAAAAAAATTATTCGGTTTCGGTTTTAGGTTTCGGTTTCGGTCCAAAACCGAAAACCGAATAAGAAAATTTAATTTATTAATTTATATATATATATATATATATATATATATATATATATATATATTTGGAAAAGGGTAAATTTTATTCCAAAAAAATACAGTAATCGTACAACATACAATCAAAGTGGGGAATCCCACTCATCAAGACCTCATAACATTAACATCAGATTCAATGTTATGAAGCAAGCCCACAAGAGGTGTAACCAGTCCCTCGAAGATCCGACGGTTTCGCTCCCGCCAGACATGCCAAACCGAAGCAGCCAGACGAACTCTAGCAGTCCGGAACCAGTCCTCCCCTCGACCTCTACTATCTCGGATCACCGTAATGATGTCCCCAGTACTCTTCCCGGAGTCACAACCTCCTAAAATTCTACTTTGCTCCTTCCAGATCTGCCAAGTCAGGACACACTCAAAGAAGATATGGCTGATAGATTCAAGCTCCACCCCGCACAGCACACATTTGGGATCCGGGACCGTCACTCCGAAAGAGCACAGCCGATCTCGAGTAAGAAGGCGACCCAATAAGAGCTTGTAAAGACAGAGCTGCATCTTCCTTGCCAGGCCCGTGCACCAAACAAAATCGTAGTCAGGACTCTGGGAGAAAGTGCGCCTGATGAGATTGTAGCAACTCTTGAATTGGAACTCCCCAGTATCCGGGGACGCACCCGCCGGCTCCCATAACCACCGATCTGCAGGCAAGTCTGGGTCAATGGCAACAGTGCTAATGATCTCACCCAGCTCCATGGTAAATCGATAGGACTCCGACCTCCACTCACCATCACGAATGATCCGACTACACGTCAGTCTCCGCCTGTCCTCCTGGTGAGGCTGAGCCCCTCTGATATCCAATAGCGATCTCCGATCAAGCCAGGGATCTAGCCAGAGGTCCGTTCCAGCCCCATCCTTCATGACCTTCCTGATAGCAGACTTGAGAATCCCCCTATGTCTCAGGACATTCTTGAACGTGACGGAATGATTGTTGTCAGAAGTACACGTCCAAAAGTTGTCATGTTTCACATATCTGCTATGCATCCAGGCAGCCCATAGAGACCCCCCATTTAGGAATTTCCATGCCAGCTTAAGCGCGGAGGCCTCCCGAATCTCCAGCAGAGGCCGAAGCCCCACTCCTCCCTCCTTCCTGGGACGGCAGAGCTGATCCCAAGAGATCGCATGCAAACCCCCCCTCCAAATGAAATCGGCACAAATCCGATCCAGTTTCCTAACAGTAGCGATAGGGAGGAGTATGGATTGTAGCCAGAAATGAGCAACAGCTGTAATCACTGACCGAACCAGCTCAATGCGACCTCCAAAAGACAATCCCGAGGTTTGCCAACCTTCGACCCTCCTCTGGACATACTCCACCAAACTATGGCAATCATGATCCCGGGCATAGTTGACCGTGAGGGGCACTCCTAAATGGCGCACCGGCAGATCACTCTTCTCGATACCCAGCACGTAAGCCCGTTCCTCCTTCTGGGGACATAAGGAGCTGAAGTACACCCGACTCTTCTCCCTGTTCAGTTGAAGACCTGATAAGGAATGCAACTCTCCCATAATCTCTGCAAGCGTCTGCATACCCTCCAACGAAGGCCGGATAAACACCAAGAGATCATCAGCATAGATGAGGTGGGTGACAGGGGGATCCACCCTCCGGAAGAGTGGAACCAGCCTCCCTTGATGTGCAGCTAAATCCATCAGGCAAGTGAAATATTCCATCACAATCGTGAACAGGTAAGGGGACAGGGGGTCGCCTTGCCGAAGCCCACGATTACTCTGGAAAAACCCATAGGGGATGCCCTGTATGAGGATTGAGAAAGTGGGGGTCGTGATACACTCCCGTATCAGGTCCACCCAATGGTTCCCAAAACCCATGGCAGTCATCAGATGGCAAAGTCGCGGTTTACCATGTCATACGCCTTCCGCAGATCCAGTTTCACACAAGCCTTCTCTCCTCCAGGTTTGTTAAAACCTCTCACCATCTCATGAGCCAGGAGGCTGTGCTCGGCAATCGATCTCCCCTTAATAAATGCAGCATGGTTCGGGGATATCAAGCCCTACATGATCCCCTCCATACACCGGCACATAAGGTGCGTAATTATCTTATAAAGATAATTACAGCATGCAATAGGTCTGAAGTCCGCCAGCGCTGTTGCTCCCTCCTTCTTAGGCACCAAAGTCAGGAAGGTGTGATTCAGCTCTTTCAGTAGCTTTCCGTTGGTGAAGAATTCCTGCACCACCGCCAAGACCTGGTGTTTCAGAGTATCCCAGTGGCGTTTGTAGAAACCACTACTAAAACCATCCGGAACTAGAGCCTTGTTGGGGTCCGCCAGCTTGACAATAGCTTCTACCTCCTCCAAAGTAACAGGCGCAAGGAGAATACTATTCCCGTACGGAGTCACCAATCTCTTCGTAATGATCTCTGGGAACACAGACAAGTAGTCAATCTGAAAATACAACTCAGAGTAGTACCTGACCGCCTCGCCCTGAATCGCAGTCGGCTCCCCCACAAGATTGCCATCCACATCCAGAAGCCGAGAGATGTGATTCCTATGCTGCCTGGTCCGGATGACATCATAGAAGAACTTGGAGCATCGGTCGCCGTCTTTGAGCCAGGAGCATTTGGCCCGCTGAGCCGTGCTGATCTCCTTCTGCAACCGCAAGATGCTGACTTCTTCAATCAGCTCCTTCTCTCTGGCCGCCAAGTCCCCATTAAGCATGTCAACCTGCATGTCTTCCTGGATAGCTCGCAACTCCACCTCCTTATCTTCTAAGGAAGTCTTCGGCAACCCCTTCACCCAACTCCGAAGAGCCTGCTTCGTGGCCTTGAGACGACGAACCAATCGGAACTGGGCCGTCCCCTGCTGACCACTATCAAGCCCCTCTGTGACAGCCTCTAGGTAGCCCTCAGAGAGGTACCAACTGTTGTTGTACCTAAAAGGACGGGCCTTCACAGAAGTCCGACATATGAACCCAACCCGGATGGGGGAATGGTCACTCGTCCCAGCAGCCAAACCCTCCGCCGAAGTGTTAGGGAAATGACGGAACCATTCCCCATTACCCAAAGCTCTATCAAGCTGGCATGCAACCCTATTCCGAATAGCTTTGTTATGCCAAGTCCAGATGAAGCCCGAGCGAGATAGACCCTGGAGCCCTGCCTGAAGGAGACATCTCTGAAAATCATATAGGATAGGATCAGGTACTGGTCTACCTCCCACCTTCTCCCCACGGTGAAGAAGGGCATTGAAGTCCCCGATCAACAGGAGAGGAAGAGATGCCGAATCAACAGCAGCTGCGACCCGGGAAATATCACTCCAAAGGGATTCCCTCCTCCGTCTATCGTTGTGGCCGTAGACTGCCCCCAATAAAAACCGAAATCCTCCCTTGTTGGAGAAGGAAATAGCAATCAACTGCTCCGTCATCACAATCAGATCTCCGTCCCAGCTCTTCGAGTTCCATCGAACCCAAATTCTGGCCATGTCACACAGAACCAGGTTATGTAGTTGGGCCCAATGAGCTGGGGTCCTACGAACAAGAGTCTTGTCACCCTTAATCTTCGTTTCTAACAGAATAGAGATGTCACACTTCTCTCTGTGCAACACCTCACAGATCTCTCTCCACCTACCAAGCGAACACGCCCCCCTCACGTTCCAGGCTATAATAGTCATTAATTTAATTAGAGGAAGGGTCCCCTGACAAAACACCTGGATTGGTACCTGGGGAAGGTGCCGCATCCGTCACTACAAGATCCTCCTCCATCCCAGACGGGACGGACTGCCGTGGGGTGTCCTGAAAGAGAACCAAAGCCCAGGAAGGATTGTCAACACACACCGCCTCCTCTCTGTCAGAAGTATGCATCCCCTCCCTGGAGGAGCTGTCACTCAGCGGTCCGACAGCACGTCTCTTCCTGTAGTAAACCTGCCCCTCAGCCGAACCTCCACCCCCTCGCACCTCGATCCCCGACGCCACCATGTCTCTCGTAACAATGCTACTCTGTCCCAGGGGAGTAGGCAACGCTCCACTTGTGGAAGCCAGCTGGGTAGATACAACGAGGCACGTCCCGCCCTCACACACCAGAGGCGTATCCTCGCCCACCAAGGCCTCCTCTCCGCTGTCAACTCTGATATCCATATCGCAGGGAGAGTCTAGGGTCTCACCCTGTGGGATAGAAGGCTCCACATGATGTCCGGCCGCCGAGCATGCACTGGCCAGGTGTCCAAAGCAAGAACACCGTGAACAGGTAGGGGGACCCATTCATATTCTACCTTCTGGGTAAGCACCTCTCCAGACGGAATCTCGTACTCCAGCACCTCCGGTAACTCCCTCCCAGCATGGATCTCCACAAAAATCCTGGCGAACATCAACCTCGATCGAAAAGCAGTGGCTTCGTCAGCCTTGATCGGGGTACCCACCAAGCTCGCCAGTCGCATCAGTAAAGGAATGCTCAAAAACCGAACAGGGAACTCAGGGAAGCGAATCCATACAGGGATGGCATTCAGTACTTCCCGCTCACAGCGAAGCTCCGGAGTCCACTCCTTAAGAATGATAAGCCGGCCGTCAAACGTCCAGGGGCCTCCTTAAAGGATCCTAGCGACATCCTCCGCGAGACCGAACTTCACATAGTAGAAGCCGTTCTCGCGGGCAAAGAACTCCATGCTCCCCTTAGGCTTCCAGACACGCGCCGCGTACCCCCGAATCTGTCCGTAGAAAGGCTTGTTGTCTAGGACATAAAGGACAAGGGTGTTCTCCCAGTATGCAGACACCTTCTCAATCTCCTCCGCAGGGAACGATGCCCGAAAACCCCTCCCCGCCTTAATCGGCGGAACATACTCCATCGATGTGGGGTTTTTCGGCCCCACAGGTTTGCAGATGTCTGCCCAGGATCTTCCAGCCGGCCGAGTAGTCGTCCCATGTGGCCGGGGTGTAACCCCCGGCCTGGGAGGAGCAGATCTCAGCACAGCGGGATCCCCCACCTTACCCTTCCCTTTGTCTGCCGCAATCGCCTTTGGCCGCCAGCCCACCGATCCCCCCGCGGACCCCACCGGGCCACGAGCCAAGGTCCTCGACCCTAATCCGATCTGACGACCTTCATCCTGGTGCCAATTCCGAACATGACCCTGACCACCACCGGTCCTCCCCCCTGTCTTCACCGTCCGACGCCGCGTCACCGTAGTCCACCCTCCTCCATCCTTCTGATTCCCCTGCGAACTAAGGCCAGCACCGAATTCGAAAACCGGGGGGCTTGGAATTGAATCCGCGCGACTCCCGATAGGGGAACTCGCAACTGTCACCACCCGAGGGGGGTCGCCTCCGCCTATCACTGCTCCGGGGGGTCCGCCCGACCCCCCCACACCCGATCCAGCCCCCCCACCGCCGCCAACCGGGGGGCTGCCGCCAGCAACCGCGCCGGGGGGTCCGCCTGACCCCCCCAGAGGATCCCGCCCCCCCTTACCTCCTGGGTAGACGTCGGTGGCGTCCGCTCGTCGGGGGGATCCGACTGTCCCTCCCGCAGGGAGTCACGTCCCTCCCCCGTGGCCTTGGGGGGCGCCGCCGCTGGCCTGGGGAGGCGGCCCGGCCCCCCCCTTCTTTCCGCCCTTCCTCCCCCCGCCGGCAAGGGGGTCCGGTGGCCGCGGGGGGGGGGAAGCCCTAACCCTAGCCCGATCGCCAGAGAAATCGCGCGCAGCAGACATATATATATATATATATATATATATATATATATATATATGTGTGTGTGTGTGTGTGTGTGTGTGTGTGTGTACTATATATATAAGTATTAATATATATAGGTACATACTAAATATATATAGGTATATACTAAATATGTCTGTATATTTAGTTACTATATATATTAACAAAAAAAGCTAAAAAAAATCAAAAAAAAAAATATGAATAAACCGAATAAACCGAACCGATTTAATTCGGTTCGGCTTGATTCGGTTTCGGTCCAATTCGGTTTTGGGTTATTCGGTTCGGTTTAAACCGAATAAACCGAATGCTCACCCCTAGTTGTAACATCAGCATCAGGACATGGCCACAGTTTATGACATGATGTACAACCTCAAGGAACTCTTCGGACATCAGAGTAGGGCAGCTAGGCAGCTATCTATCAAGAGTTCAACGAATACGATAATGACTGAAAGGACGCCAGTAAGGGATCATGTCCTCAAGATAATGGGTCATCTGAATTAGATGGAGATCCTTGGAGCTAAAATCGATAGAAAAACCCAAGTCGATATCATTCTCGGGACTCTGTCTCAATGTTTTGGCTCGTTATCCTTAACTACAACATGAACCAACAGTTGTATAGTTTGGCAGAACTTGTGAAAAAACTACAAGATGCTGAAGCACTTTTTAGGTAGAATGGTCATGTTTACGTGGCTGAAAAGGCTTCTACTTCTAAGACGAAAGGCGATAAAAAGAAAATAATATTAAAAAACAAGCAAATTCAGCAAAGAAGGGCATGTGACCTCAAGGCAATGTGAAGAAGCCGAAAGGCAAGTGTTTCAAGTGCAAAGGATCAGGACATTGGAAGAGTAACTATCCACTTCTCAAACAAGGGAACAAAGAAGGTATATCTCATTTACTAGTAGTTGAAACATGTTTAGCGGTGTTATCTAACAGCACCTGGTGTATAGATATAGGAGCCACTAATCATGTCTGCAATACATTACTAGGGTTCCAAGAAACCAGGCGGCTTAGTGATGGAGAGATGTACTTGTTAATGGGTGACGCTACAAAAGTAGTGGACGTTATAGTAGACATTATTTTATCTTTTTGTAGAAATAAGTCTTTGACATTGAAAGATTGTCTTTATGCGCCTTCACTTAGAATGAATTTGATTTCTGTTTCTATGTTAGTTAAGGATGGATATCATTTTATTTTAATAACAATATTGTTATTAGAAAAAAATAAGCATTTTATCTGATCTGGTACATTAATAGATAATTTGTATATCATTAATCATATTTCACCCACAATACAACTTATGAAAATGAATAATACGTCGTCTAAATTAAATAGGAGAAAAGAACCTTCTGGTATGAACCAAACATATCTTTGGGACTTGCGGTTGGGGTATTAACCTAAGAAGGATTCAAAGACTGGTTAAAAATGGACCTTTAAGTTCATTATAAGTGGAGGCACTTTCAGTCTGTAAATGCTGCTTGGAAGGTAAAATGACCAAAAGGCCTTTCACGACAAAGGGGTATAGGGACAAAGATGTGTTAGAATTGATTCATTCTGATTTGTGTGAGCCCGTGACTATCTAGGCTAGAGGTGGCTTTGAATATTTTGTCACATTTATTGACGATTATTCAAGGTTTGTGTACATTTACTTGATGCACCGTAAGTCTAAGTGCTTTGAGAAATTTAAAAAGTACAAGGCTGAAGGAAAAACGTCATAGAAAATGTATCAAGTTATTACGTTTAGATCGTGGTAGAGAGTAACTTTTTAGAGAGATTAGGGATTACTTATCAGAGGGTGAGATGACATCCCAATTGACTGCATCTGGAACACCCCAGCAAAATAGTTTAGCAGAAAGAATGAATAGGACTCTTATGGAGAAGGATAGATCAATGATGAGTTATTCAGATTTACCAGATACGTTTTTGGGGTATGCCTTAGAGAGTAGAGCTTATATTCAGAACTTAGTACCTTCTAAGTCAGTACCTATTACTCCCACAGAGTTGTGGACCAGGCAGAAGCCTGGTCTGAAATATGTTTGGATTTGGGGTAGTCCAGCACATGGGAAAGGAGATTTATTTTATAGTCCTAAGGAATAAAAGGTTATTGTTAGCACCAATGTGCGATTCTTATAGGAAGATTATGTGATGAACAATAAACCCATGAGTAAAGTTGTTCTAGAAGAATTGAGAGGAGAAACACATAATAATTCAATACCAATAGTACAAGAGGAGAACCACAAGTAACTGCACAATGTGTCACAAATGTTACACCACAACCTATAGTGTCTCGTCGTAGTGGAAGAGTTGTGACACAACCTGACATATTTATGTTATTGGGAGAGTCGTCAGACTTTGTCCCTAAGGAACAAGTCCCTGCACCTATAATGAAGCACTCCAAGATAAAAATGCAAGATCTTGGCAAAAAGCAATGATATCGAAAATAGAATATAAGGGTTCTAATAAGGTCTGGGAGCTTGTATAACCACCCATTGTTGTAAAAGTCATTGGATGCAAGTAGGACTATAAGAGAAAAAGAGGAGCAGACACTAAGGTTGAAACCTAAAGTACGGCTTGTTGCAAAAGGTTTTACTGAGAAAGGGGGTATTGATTATAAGGAAACCTTTTCGTCAGTAGCCATACTTAAGTCTATTCGGATTCTTTTATCTATTGCAGCTCATCTCGATTATGAGATTTTGCAAATGAATGTCAAGACAGCTTTTCTTAATAGAAGTCCTAAGGAAAATATTTATATGAAGCAAACAGACAGGCTTATTGAAAAGGACTAAGAGCATCTTCTTTGTAAGAACAAGAAGTCCATTAATGGACTTAAGCAAACTTCCAAATCTTGGAACATCCGTTTTGATCAGGTGATAAAATCCTATGGATTTGATCAATGTCAGGATGAATCTTGTGTATACAAAAAGTGTGAACGAAACATTGTGGTGTTCCTAGTACTTTACGTGGATGATATCTTGCTCATTGGAAACAATATGAAAGTATTATGTAAGTGTATATTTATCCAAACAGTTTGATATGAAGAACTTGGGAGAAGCATGTCACATTCTTAGGATAAAAGTTTTACGAGATCGCAAGAAAAAGATGTTATACTTATCTCAAGCTACCTATATCGATATGTACTAACTCGTTTTAGCATGCGAAATTCCAAGAAAGATTTCTTACCATTTAGGCATGGAATTGCTCTATCAAAGGAGCAGTGCCTGAGGATACCTAAAGAGAAAAAAGAAATAAAAGTGGTTCCGTATTCTTCGGCAGTAGGAAGCTTAATCTATGCAATGTTATGTATGAGACCAAATATCTGATTTGTCGTTGGCATGGTTAGCAGATATCAGTCTAACCCAAAACAAGATTACCGAACTGGTAAAGCATATTCTGAAGTACCTGAATAGGACTAAATATTATATGATACCAGGAAGATAGTTTAGTATCCTTGGGGTATACAGACTCGAATTTTCAGTCAGATAAGGATTCCAGAAAATCTATCTCAGATTATGTATTTATCTTGGGAGGTAAAGTCATAGTATGGAGGAGCATCAAACAAAAATGTATTGTTGATTCCATTATGAAAATTGAGTATGTGGCAGCCTCAGAGGCAGCCAAAGAAGTGGTTTGGCTCAGAAACTTTCTATTGGCTTGAAAGTTGTACATAGTTTGTCTAAGACTATTACACTTTATTGCGATAATAGTGGTGTCGTTGCAAACTCGAAGGAACCACGAGCTTATAAGACTGGTAAACACATTGAGCACAAGTACCACCTGATACGAGATATCGTAAAGAGAAGAGATATTGATGTGACCAAGATAGCATCAGCGGACAACATAGTTGATCCCTTTACAAAGAGCTTACTATCTAAGGCTTTTGATAGTCATGTTCAGGGAATGGGAGTCAGATGCATAGCAGCATGGCTTTATGTATAAGTAGGAGATTCGTAACAGTATACTAAAAAGTAATGCTTTGATAATAAGTAGGAGAATGTTAGGGTTATATACTAAAAGCATCAATGTATTAACTATACTTCCTTATCTTCTTTTTTTGAATAAGAATCATATGGACAAATGTTGCATATTATATTTGTTATAATATTAATGCAAGTGTCTGATATTCTACATTGTAGATAATATGGTGTGTGGTATCACACAGAAGATCATATTCTCAGTTTCCTATAGAATATACAAATGGTTCACAACCTAGATAGATTTGGACAAACCATTGGTATGGTTGTAGTATAATCTGATATTAGTCTATCTTGACTATAGGTTTATACTAGTGCACTTTATGTGTATTGAACAGGACCACTTGAGATTGTTCTCGTTGTACTTACTACGTAAGTGAATAAACAACTCAGTTATTATGGATGCTTGTACTCTTAATCCGAATATAATAACATACATATATATATAGTATGCATTACTTTGACTCATAAAAATGAGATTCATTATAGATCAACCGTCTCTATGAATTGGGTAATAGCATTGTGTGTATGATGGGTTGTTGATTATAAAAGAAATTCATGTTCCGATATGTCGGGTTGATGATATTCCCTTAAGGAGTTCATAAGAATTGTCATGTATTCCGACATTACAAATAAAGTTGAGTAGTACTACTTAATAATAAAAAATGTCGATCTATAGTTGCCAGTAACTTAATTTGATAGACGGACATTCGATATTTTAACATTGGGAGACGAACAGGCATATAATAAGAATGAGCCCATAAACGTAATTTGGGATTAGAAAGGTAGTGCAACAATAGCACTTTAGTGAACTGAGCTAGTATTAACAGGCATAGGTTGTGTGTTCGGGCTGAACACGGGATACTTAGATCCGTTAGGAAACCTAACCCTAATTTCTTCTCATGGTCCTTGATAGCCTATATATATATTTTTTTTATATATATCTATATATATATATATATATATATATATATATATATAGCCTCTCTCTCTCTCTCTCTATATATATATATAGAAAAATATATATATATATAGAAAAAAAAAATATATAGAGAGAGAGGCTATATATATATATATATATATATATATATATATATATATATATATATCCTCTATTCTCTGGCCATTATACGCATCAGAAAAGAGCATCTTTTTCTAAATTCGTTCTTCACGTAAGGAGAGAAAGAGAGGTCAGTCAAGGAGAAGAAAAGTTTGGGAGGTCGTCGCTCACACGATGTCCAACCCGAGGAAGGAATACGGAAGAAGACCTTGAGGTCGCTGACTGATCGAGGTCGCTGGAAATCATTATCTTCTTCTCATCACTTCAGGTATAATTCGTGAACCCTAGCTTTCTCCATTGAAGGATTAGAATACGCCTTAAACATGTTTATCTTTTACCGATCGCTATGTACACCAATCCGCAGTCCTGGGGATCCCCAGTTCCATCACATAGATGCGAGACAAATCGCATTTTTCATCAAACGCAGTTGCTAGAACCTGTCATAACTCTTTCACCGAACCCGTGTTCTGAACCATGTACTCAACTGATGGTTTCATCGAATTCATCAACTGTGTAAACAGTCTACCGTCCGTCTCCTACTGCTCATATGTAGGATCATCCAATACTGGGAGTTGTCAGTCAGATTCTTTGACAACCACATTACCCGAAGCGTCTTCTCGACCTTCTTGTGCCACGTGGAGTAACTATTCGGACCCTTCATCCGTCGATCAACAAGTTGAATCGATCGTTATACCAGTATTTGGTGTCCCCGCCATGGCTTTCTCGATACTGGTGTTGTTAATACTACTACTCGCCCCAGTATTAGTCATCCTTCAAGTTCTCGAATCGACTACCATTGTTTGTCCCGATCCGATATTCACATCAACCTCGCCAATGCACGATGTTTATATCAACTGTGCCAGTACTAACTCGCACAAATTTGGCAAAGATCGAAGGTGGATCACACAAGCCATAACAGATTCACACAAACCAAGTTTGCTTTCTATTAGATCCTGATGTGGATACGCGGCTATAAACAGAGATTCACATAGAAAATCAAGTTTGCACTTTGTTAACTCCTGATGTCGTTGTCGAGGTTCAGGGGTTCACGCAACAATCATAGTTTACCCTCTGAGGATATCGACTTCGACGTTTTTTTTTTCTTCAGATCTATTTTTTCACAGAATTGGGGTTTAGGGAAGTGACGACGGCTCCTCGGTAGGGGTGAAAAGGAGTTTAGGGTTAGGGTTTGAAGCCATATGTGGAGAGTTGCCTAGGTTTAGCGAGGGTTAGGATTAGGGTTCGCTGGGATTGGGGGCTGTGGCGACGGTAGCTGGGCTGGGCGCGGGGCCATGAGGTGGCACAGGGCTGGTCGCAAGGGCTATAGCAGTGGTGGCTAGGGTGGGCATAGGGCGAGATGGAGGGCGGAAGGGGGGTGCAGCCTGGAGGGGTGGTCGGCAGCGGTGGGACAGGAGGCAGGGAATGGTAGGGGGCGATGGTCGATAGCGGTGGTTTGGTGTGGGATGTGGTGGCTAAAATTTTGACTCTGATACCATGTAAACGGAAAAAATATGATGATTCCATTAATTGAGAGGTTATATATATATATATATATATATATATATTTGGAATAAGGGTAAATTTTATTCCTCGCACATAGCGGTAAAGGTATTACAATACATTAATATCACACTTCCCATGCCCCAAATTTTAATGCTATGGGACCATTACTGATACATCGAATTCTATGTTATGTAAAATTCCAATAGGGGGGTAGTCAGGCCTTCAAAAATACGTCGGTTCCGCTCCTTTCAGATGTGCCAAACGGAAGCTGCAAGACGAACTCTGGCTCTTCTGGCCCACCCCGTATCCCCGCCTCTGTGATCTCGGATCCAGCTAAGAATGCTCCTGATGTCTCTATCCACACCAACTCCTCCTCTCAGCTGCATGTACTACTCAGTCCAAATGTGCCAGGTCGTCGGGCATTCAAAGAAGAGATGCCCCATAGATTCGTCCTCCCCATTGCATAGCACACACTTGGCATCTGGGATTTGCATCCCAAATCTGATGAGTCTGTCTCTCGTCATCAATCTGCTCCGCAGAAATCTGTAGACACACAGTTGCATTTTTCGGGCAATCCCCTTACCCTAAATGAAGTCCATCTCCTCAGTCCGGTCATAGTGAGTCCGAACCATGTCATAGCAGCTACGGAAGCAAAATAGTCCTGACCCTCCCCCCGAACCTGGGCCTGCCCAACTCCAGAAGTCCTCATGCTGGCTATCATCAATAGTAATAAGGCGTATCTCCTCGGCTAGCTGAGCTGTATAAGGATATCCTTCTAGCCTCCATATCCCATCTCTGATGATCCGACTGCATGTGAGCCCCATGCCCGCCTCTCTGTCCAGCTGTCCTCCCAATATCTCCAACAAGGATCTGGAACCCAACCAAGGATCAAGCCATAGATCAGTGGTCGTCCCATCTTTCATGTTCCTGCAGATAGCGGTCTTAAGCACCGGCCGACACCTCAGAATGGCCTTAAACGTGACCGAAAAATTATTGTCTATCCTGTAGGCCCAGAAGTTAGTCCGCCTTAGGTATCTGTTCGCCATCCATTCCGTCCAAAGTGACCCCCCGGATGAATCTCCAGGCCATCTTCACACCAGCTGCCTTCCTGACCGCATGTAGAGGCCTCAGCCCCACTCCACCTTCCTCCCGATGACGACATAGCTGGTCCCAAGAGAACGCATGCATCCCTCCCCTCCAGATGAAGTCAGCACAGATGGACTCCACTTTCCAGATAGTGGCCGTCGGGATCTGGATAGACTGTAGCCAGAACATCGTGATACCAGCAATAATCGATCTCACCAACTCAATCCGCCCTCCAAATGATAGACCCGCAGCCTGCCAGCCCTCCACTCTCCTTTGAGCAAAATCCACCAAGCTGTGACAATCCTGCTCTCTGGCGTAGTTGACCGTCAGCGGAACCCCCAAGTATTTTACTGGGAGCTCGCCTTTTTCCACTCCCATAGCGAAGGCTCTCTCCTCCTTAAGCGTGCACCCCCAAGTATTTTACTGGGAGCTCGCCTTTTTCCACTCCCATAGCGAAGGCTCTCTCCTCCTTAAGCGTGCATCGGGAACTGAAGTAGACTCTGCTTTTCTCCCTATTTAACTGAAGCCCAGATAGCCTCCCGAACTCCTCCATAATGTCTGAGAGCGCTCCCATGCCCCGCATGGAAGGCTGGAGGAGCACCAATAAGTCGTCAGCATAGATCAGATGTGAAACTACCGGTCTCACCAACCGAAAGAGGGGAACGATCCTCTTGCTATGCACCGCTGTGTCAATCATGCATGTGAAATACTCCATCACCAAGGTAAACAAGTACGGTGAAAGGGGGTCACCCTGCCTCAACCCCTTGTTGCTCCTGAAGTAGCCATGTGGCGTACCCTGGATGAGGACTGAGAAAGTAGGAGAGCAAATGCACTCCCTCACCCTCGCAACCCACCTCTCGTCGAACCCCATGGCGAGCATCAAGTGACATAGGAAGTCCCGGTTGACCGTATCATAGGCTTTTCGTAGGTTAAGCTTCACACAAGCCTTCATCCCCCGAGGTTTGCTGAACTCTCTCACCATCTCATGTGCAAGTAGGCTGTGCTCCGTTATCGATCGGCCCTTGATGAACGCTGCCTGATTCTGGGACACCAAACCCTGCATGATCCCCTCCATACGTCTGCACATAAGATAATAATAATCTTATAAAGAAAGTTACAGCAAGCAATGGGTCTAAAGTCTGCGAGCGAGGTCGCGCCCTCCTTCTTAAGAACCAGCGTCAAGAAAGTGTGGTTCATCTCCTTCAGAAGCCTGCCCTCTGCGAAAAACTTTTGTACCGCATCCAGAACAGGGAACTTAAGCACACCCCAGTGTCACTTAAAGAACCCTGAAGAGAAGCCATCAGGCCCATGAGCTTTGTTTGGGTTAGCCTTCATCACAATGTCTTCCACTTCCTCCAGTCTCACAGGGGCCAGTAGCAGGCTATTCCCATGGTGCGTCACTAGCCTCTTCGTGACAAGGGCTGAGAACATACTAGTGTAATCCGACTGTTGGTATAGGTCAGAATAAAATCTGACAGCCTCCTCCTGAATCTCCACCGGGTCCCCTACCAGACGACCCTCGCCATTCAGAAGTCTGGGGATGTTGTTCCGGTGCTGGCGGGTGCGGATCACATCATAGAAGAATTTGGTGGAGCGGTCTCCATCTTTGAGCCAGGTACATTTTGCCCTCTGTGCCGCACTAATCTCCTCCTGCAATCTCATAATGCTGACCTCCTTAATAAGGGTCTTCTCCCTAGCCGCCAACTTTCCGTTCAGAATGTCAGCTTGAAGAGCCACCTGAGTGTCCCGAAGCTCGACTTCCTTTCCCGTCAGAGAAGTCTGCGGTCTCATCTTCACCCAACCCCTGAGCGCACGCTTGATCTGCTTGAGTTTATATACCATGCGGAACTGAGTCGTGCCTTCCCGGAAGTGTTGCATCTCTCCTGTAACCACCTCCTCATATCCAGCCGACAGATACCAACTATTGTTATACCAGAACAGCCTCGACCGTATAGTAGGTCTCTCACAGAGGCCAACCCAGATAGGAGAGTGGTCGTTAGTTCCAGCCGCAAGTCCTTCCGCCACCGAATTAGGGAAGCATCGGAACCATTCACTATTGCCCAAGGCCCGATCCAACTGACATGCAATCCGATTATGTGTAGTCTTGTTGTGCCATGTCCAGATATGGCCAGCTCTCTCCAGCCCCCTCATCCTAGACATAAGCAGACATCTTTGGAAGTCATATAAGATCGAATCCGGAACAGGACGGCCTTCCACCTTCTCTTGGCGAAGAAGCATAGCATTGAAGTCCCCCATGATAAGCAGAGGAAGATGCATGTTATCCGCCATATGACCCAGGTACACTATATCCTCCCACAAGGCCTCCCGGAGTCTTCGATCATTGTGCCCGTATACAGCACCCAGGATGAAGCGGAACCCACCTTTGTTCTCAAAAGAAATGCCAATGAGTTGTTCCGATTTATGGATCTGCACCCCCTCCCAGCTATCTCGGTTCCACCTAACCCAGATCCTTGCCATATCGCAAAGATCTAAGTTGTGAATATGGTCCCAATTTGCCGGAGTCCTACGCGAGAGCATCGTGGCCCCTCTGATCTTCGTCTCCAGCAAAATAGCTATGTCACACGCCTCTCTCCTCAGAACTCCTCCAATCTCCCTCCAGCGTCCAATGGAACACCCCCCCCCCTAATGTTCCATGCTAGGACCGACATTAATTAATAGATGAGGGGTCCCCCTGAAACTCGTCTGGATCAACAATCGAGGGAAGTGTCTCATCCGCCTGATCAATGTCTGCATCCACCATGGAGGAAGGAGCAAGATGCGCCTGAATCCTGCTAAGGGTAAGAGCCCAGTCAGGATTGGCCTCAGTCTGGTCGTCCAGATCCCTCGCCTGGAGGATATCCTTCCGTATGGCCGGAGCATGTCTTTTCCTGCTACTATATACCATGATCGCCGGTGGGTCTTCCATCACCTTCGGACTGCTGCCAGCCGCACTCATCCCCCTAGTCACCATGGTCCTCTGTGGCCTGAAGGTGACCATCGTGCCCTCCGTACTCTCCTGTCTCTGTGAGGAATCTGTCTCCAGTCTCCTGTCAACCTCTATCACCGTGTCCTCCTCCATATGTCTGTCTGTCATCGTCTCCCCAGGTAAGTGGCTGGGGGCCGCCTCCATCCCGAATACCTCCGTCTGAACCGCCGGTGGCCTAACGTCGTCCTTCCCCTTATACTTGCAAGTACTTGTAGCGTGTCCAAAGCACTCACAGGAGGAGCACATGGGAGGAACCCAGTCATACTCCACCGACTGTGTCAGAATCTCTCCGGACGGTACCTGATATTCCAGCATACTCGGCAATTTTGAGCCCGCCTTGATCTCCACAAAGACCCTGGCATACATCAGTCTGGTGCGAAAAGCGGTAGCCTCATCCGCCTTGATCGGTTTTTGCACTAGACTGGCGAGTCTCATGAGGAGCGGGATACTCCAATACTTCACTGGGAACTCTGAAAATCGGATCAGACGGGAATAGCATTCAGCACCTCCTTCTCACACCTCAGCTCCGGCGTCCACATCCTTCAATATAATGAGCCTCCATCAAATGACCAGGGCCCTCCCTACAGAATCCTGGTCACATCCTCCGCTAGTCCGAATTTAACATAGTAGAACCCATTCTCCCGGGAGAAGAATTCCATGCTGCCTTTGGGTCTCCAGACTCTCTCCGCATATCCCCGAATTTGGCCATAAAATGGCTTGTTCCCTAACACATACAGCACTAATGTGTTCTTCCAGAAGTCTGTAACCTCCGCTATCTTCTCTGTTGGAAAGTATGCCCGGAGCCCTCCTCCGACCGTCATCGGTGCAACAAATTCCATCGACAACGGACTCTTCGTCTCCATTGGCGTGCATACCTCCTTCCAGGACCGAGGCCTCTGCTCCGCTGTGTGAGTCCTGGGGGGAGGGCTCGCAGGACCCGGGCCTTGTCTACCAGCATCAATAGCAATGCCCTTAGCCTTCTCAGCCGCCGTCGTCTTTGGCCGCCATCCCGATACTGTGCGCACCGTACCTCCACCTCGGCGACGGGGGTCCACCGTGCCTATCGATGGCCGATTCCCATAATACCCAGGTCCCGTCCGACCCACGACTGGAGTCTGGGCCCCTCGTCGCCCTCCTGTCCGACGTCTCGCCACCGTCTGCCAGCCTGCATCTCCAGTCCTAGTAGTCCCCGGCGCAGATCCCGAACCGAACTCGAATACTCCAGCACCTGATCCCCCCCTCCTGGGGAGTTCCCACCTCCACCTATGCCCGTCCCTCCCCCTCCCGGGAGGGATCCAACCCTAGCACCCGGCCCACCCACACCCGAGCCCGATTATATATATATATATTTTTTTAATATATATATATATATATATATATATGGAAAATTCTTCAATACATCCCATATAAAAAAATTGTATCGATACATCCCAAATCTGAATCATTGGATGTTGATCCAATGGTTCAGATTAAAGCTGAAGTCAAAGTAACAGGTAAAGTCAAAGTCAAAGTAAAGACCTTTCACAATTTCCAATGCATTTTCAATGCAATTGTTTGGGATGTATTGATACATCCCATGTATTATAGAAGGACCATATATATATATATATATATATATATATATATATATATATAGGGGGCGGATCAAAAGACCCGCCCGCGGAGCCCCGCCCCTCCTGCACTGTTGGATCGAGCGGGGGCCGCGTGGGGTCTGCACGCACGCCCGCTTGATCCAACGGTCAAGGGGCAACGGGGCTCCCGCTGGTGGGGCTCTCGATCACCTCCCTATATATATATATATATATATATATATATAAATATTTATATATATAAATATATATATATATATATATATATATATAGCCTCTCATTATTGTCTAACCGATGTGGACTAAATAACTAATACTTAACGACTACCTTCAAGACAATAGGTTTACTAAATACCCCAATGAGCCTGCCACATACCAAAAATATATACTCATGGAGATATTTGATTGTCTTGCATATACGTAGATTATTTGTTGATCTCAGGATTTGTGAGATGATGGCTCAAGATTTCAAAGTTTATATAAAAACAAGTTTGAGATGACAGGTGGTGATCTAATGTCATCTTTAATGGGGGCATAGAAGTCAACCAAGAAGATGATGGGGGTATTTATTCCCAACACAAGTATTCAAGGAACATTCCAAAAAAGTTCCAACTCCATTACATGTGGAACAAAACTTGGCAAGGATGGAGAAGGAAAAGAAGTAAACTCTATGAAGAGTTAGATTGGACGCCTCAGGTACTTCACAATTAGTAAACCTGATATCGGTTATACAGTTGGCTTAGTAAGCAGATACATCGAGAATCCTAAAGAATCTTACTGGTTTGCAGCCAAAAGAATTGTTATATGTAAAAGGAACAGTTGAATTTGGTTTGTTTTATTCCACTTTTAATGAACCCAAGTTTGTGGGAGAGAGTGATTTGTGGGAGATAGTTGCAATGATTGGGCCTCAAGATAAAAGGAAAAGCACTTCTGAGTTGTGTATTTTACTTTGGTTCCACTACTTTCACTTGGTTGTCTAGGAGCAACAAGTAGTGGCATTATCAACTTATGAAGCAAAGCATATTGTAGTAGCATAAGTGTTTGTGAAGCAATATGGCTCAGAAAATATTCTAGTAGAATCAAGCACAGGAGGAGCCAACAACAATATCCGTTAACAAATCTACTACCGAGTTGGTCAAAAATCCAGTGCAAAATGGGAGGAGCAAGCACATAGACATATGTTACCATTTTCTATGGGTGAAAGAGAAGATTGCTAAACTTGTTCATTGTCCATTTGAGGAGCAAGTAGCAGATATTTTACCAAGCAGCTCTCAATTGAATCCCACATGAAGATAAGAAAACTGTGTATAAAGATATTAGAATGCTAAACCTGTCAATATAATTTTGTAGGCAAACAGAGTTTTTACATCAACAGGTTTAACAAGAAGGACGGAGGCAGGGGGACCAAGGGGAGCCGTCGTCCCCCCACTCTACTCGGCTCCCCAACATTTCAGCTCTCTATTGATATATATAATAGGAGCAGTGGGTCCACCACTCACTTGTCCTTCAACAATTGGTCCGCTTAATAAAAGTTGATTTCAAATATTTTTATTTACATTGAACAGAACTGAACCTTGTTTGTGTCTCTGTCATTTAGTCTTTTGGTATAACGGGTGGATAATGGATAGGGTTGATTGAGAAACCCTACTCGTTAACTCCTTTACCCAATCAATTGACTATTGAAATTGTAGAACTTTGACCCATAAAGCAACTGGCAATTATCTGATGCCTCCAGCAGCTGTTTGAGTGTAGACATTTCAAAATTCGATGACCTTCCTCTAGCGTGATTGACTGGATAATTTTTTTACATAGATTCAAGCAGGTTTATCGGTAATTGTGAATTGCTATATGGTACTGACAGTACATGACACATATGCACAGCATATAGTATATACTTATTAAATCATATTTGTAGTTGTTACTCAAAGATGCAGCTTATAGTTGTTAATCATACATTGTTTTACATAATGCTACAACATACACATCTTAGATCATGTATTTCCTTTAAATCAATAGTATCATAGCATTCATACATGGGTCTTGGAATCTTTATTATTAATCATACATTACTCTATGTTGTTAATTGCTTCTAATTGCTTATGCCAATCATACATTTTGCCAAAGTAACCTTGGCCACTGTAGCTACAAAATCCTGACTCCGACCTTGCTTGTAAAGAGTTGTGTAGTGTAAGGTTTGTATTGTATGGATGTGTGTCTCTTAGTATACCAATAGGTACCTATTGTTGGTAGTTATGTCATATGTTTGATACGGAAGGATTGACTATGTGAAATGCAGTGACCGTTCCGTCTCTCCTATAGCCTACTTATAAAGTGGTCGGAGGAGAGGAAGTGGGTGTTGTTGATATCCACACAGGACTTTACAAATTTTGATACGTCGTGTGACAATATTTCTGCTAAACACAAACTCCGCATTGAACTTCAATGTTGCTTAATTTTGATCCCACAAGACTTTGATATCTGCAAAACTGATTCTGGTGCAGAATACAATAATTCTACAAAACTGCCTCTAGCGAAAACTGATTTTGGCACAGAATTCAGCAAAACGAGTTATGGCGCAGAAAAATTACTTCTGGCACGAAATTCAACAAAAACTGGTTATGGTGCAAAATTTTCAGCAAAACTAGTTATGGCGTAAAATTCTGGCTCAGAATTCAACAAAAATTGCTTTTGGTGCAGAACTTTGAGATTAGCAGTAAAATTACTTGAAATTCATCGTCGAGGATGCTGGGTGGTGAAAACCACCATTGCTCAAAACGAGATTTGACCGTCATCGTCGAATCGTTCCAGGAACCAGCAAGTTCGGTTGAACTTCTGGAATGCTTCACTGAGACACTTGCGAGGAGAAACGAACTTCTTTGGACTCGCTCTGAGCACAAGTTAT
>JANAVB010005144.1:0-120745 GCA_029216955.1 Iris pallida
TGGTTCCTCCAATGTAATACGTGCCGCAAGGGGGGGGTGATCATCCATCTCTACGGCTCCCCGAGAGAACTCAAACTCTGAGTGACCTGGGGATCGAAATATTATGATTCCACGTCGGCAGTCTAGCGTCACATGGTACTGGCTCAACCAATCCATGCCAAGAACAACATCATAGTCTGGCATAGATAAGACTAGAAATCGGGCACGCATCTCACTCCCACAAACAACTACTGAACAAGATCTACATGTATCACTAACAGGTACTATCCCATCTCCCGTGAGAATTCTCATGGTCTTCGAAAGGGGCGCAGTAGCTACTCTATGGGTGGCCGCGAAACTAGCAGCTATGAATGAATGCGTGGCACCAGAATCAAATAATGCTACTGCAGGTAATGAAGCAACTAAAATAGTACCTGCGATAACTTCTCCAGCTGTCTCTGCCTCTTCAACTGTCATAGCAAAGGCCTGTCCAAGCCTATGTGCTCTAGCCTACTGTCTGGCCTGCTGAAATTGGGCTGCCTACGGTGCCAAGGGTGGTCTCCCTTGGTATCCTCCTGGTGCTGCGGGCCGTATCGCTCCAACTCCTGCGGGGGGCGCCCTCGGACCCTGGAACGGTGGCCTCGGTGCTGGTAGCTGGATATGCATGGCAGTGTACCATCGGTGCCGCTCCACGACGCTCTGTACAATCCCTGGCCTGGTGCTGACCAGATCCACAAACCAGGCATAATCCGAGCCTGCGTCGGCAATCCTGTATAGAATGACCTACCTTGCCACAAAAATGACAGGTAGGGGTCCCGGGTGCTGTCGGAGGCGCTGCTCTCCGCGGATGATGAATCTGAGGACGCTTCGCCGGTCCTCCCTGCGGTGCTCGAGCTGTTGGTGCTGATGAGTAAGAGCGCTTCAGGCTGGCCTCCCTGTGGTTGATGCGCTCCTGACGTCGAGCTGCTGTCAGAATCTCCGAGTATGAGTAGGAGCGACTGATCCTACCAATCTCTGTAGCTCGAAACGCAGGCCATCATAGAACTTCTCGGCCTTCTTCTCCTTAGTGTCGATCAGGTACGGGGCAAAACGGCTGAGACGGAGGAACTCCGTATTGTACTTCTCGACCGTCATACTGCCCTGGACAAGATGCATGAACTTGTCCCGAAGCTCCGCACGTGCTGTAGCCGGAATGAACATCTCCTTGAATAGTTTGGTGAACTCCTCCAAGTGACCCAGTCGGGTCCCAGCCGATGCTCCTCGGCCAACCACCAATGGTGTGCATTGCCCGTCTGCTGCATCCTGACGGCCTTCATCCATTTGTCCTTCAGAAGGTCTGCGGCCTCCAACTGGTGCTCGATACTAGTTAGCCATGCATGAACCTCTGTAGGCTCCTCTGTGCCCAAAAATGGAAGGGGCACCATGTGACGAAAATCTTTGATAGATCCCGTCGATGGCCGTCGCTCCGGTGGTGTCATATTCTCCAGTGCAGTGACGATACTCTCCCTCAGAGTATCCGCCTGCTATTGCTGAGCCTGTTGCTGAGCCTAATACTGAACCTGCTGCTGAGCCTGCATCATGGCATAGAACATCTGGAACATCTGTTGTCCGTCCGCCTGCTGTCCCAGTAGTGGAATTGGAATATATGGCATCTGCGAGGGAGGTGAAGGTGGTGGCTGCTGCTGCTGCTTTATCCTCTGGGGCTGCTGTTGCCCCGGTTGTGCCTGGTGCCGCTGCTCTCCTGGTAGGCCCTCAGCCTGCTGAAGAATCTGACCCTAGGGAGCCGGGGTCAACATGAGGACCTGCCTCGAAGTCTGTCCCTCATTCGGTCCGGAGTCCCGGGGGACACCGTCCTGCTGCGCCACTCGTCCACTTCGGAGATTTATACTCTGAAAGTAGATAAGCAAGGTTTTAGCGATTCGAAGTCAAACATGATGTATTGATAAAGGAAATCGATAAGGAGATGTAATAGATAGGTATTCAAGCAAGTGGATGAGATCTTAATTTTTTTTTAAAATCCTAATTCGCAGGCTCGCTTGGCACAGTTAGGTAACCAAGACGATTTAAATCTGGACCTGCATGGGCCACCACATAAACCATGTCACGCCCCAGTTCCAAAATACGGAACCGAGCCACGTGGCAAGGCCAGCGAGTACCACTTCCAATAATTTTTTCCAATTTAATGGAACCATGAGAGTAGCACTTAAGCTGTGAAATACAGTAATATAGAGTAATGCCCAAACAATCATAAGTACTAATCTCATCCACAAAATAGGATCAAGGAACACATAGTGAAAATATGAAATAAACCACAATGTGTTGAGGTAACATTGTCTGAATGTAGTCATAAAACAACCACTGAACGAAGAGTCTTGCGAAAATAATTCCGATGGTACAATACTGAATGAAAATGAAATACAAGAAGATGACGACATGCTACTAGATAATGAAGCCAGAAATAAAGAAAGTGCTCTACCAATCGGCTACTCTGCTGGATCGATATCGTCGTCAACTGCAACTTCTGCTCCAAGCTTAACTCCGGATCCGTAGACCTCAGAATAATCGTCTAAACCTGGAGAGAAAAACCAGGTCCTCAGAGGGACGCAACAAAGTACATAATATACAAGCCAAAAGTAGGACAGTAAAGGGTGATAAGATAAAAATAAAGTAAGACAGAAATAAAGTGGGTGAACTACCGTAACCAACTAGTACGAAATGCAATTTAAGAAACATCACTCGAACACGCGGGCTGTCACGGTGTAATCCAGAGTTCTGATACAGAACTCCGGTAACTATGAGAATCCGCAGTTCCGATAAGGAACTGTGGTAACTATGAATTATCCGCAGCTCTGGTAATGAGGCAGTGGTAACTCTGTGGAAAAGTAGCCCAAGAGCATGGTGTATGTTTCTCCCGCCTATGTGACTTCACGAATCGTGTCTACGAGTCGCTCGGTCAGACCTCTAGCTAGTACAACGAGTCATAAATAGAATAGTAACAGTGCACGCAATATCAATGCCATCGTTCTAGAATCAACTCGAATTTTCGTACATCAAGATGTAAACAAGTACAAAAAATTCGTCAATAATGTAGTGTCACATGAATATGTCCTAGGGTCAGAGTGTAACCCGCAACGAATTATCGCGGTATCGCAAATGTAAATGTCTAGGTTCGATACCCGATGACGCTAACGGCCATCGGTACCCGAATGTGATTCGGACGCGTAGTATCGAATGCGGCCCTATGTGTTGCAATAATATAATCATAATTAATATTTACGAATTTTAAATAATGTATCTGAAGTACAAAAATGGTAAGGTACACTTGCCTGTCTCTGGTCACTAAAGAGAATAGTTGGTCCAAAGTCCAAGTCCGAAGAGTCCAAAGAGTCTGAAGAGCCTATAGAATTTATGAATTAATTAATTAACTACTACATGAATTACTTACTTATAACAATACTCATGGCTTATTGGCTAAAAGTTGTATTAGGGTTTATGGCAAAAAGTGCTAAAGTTGATGCTGATGCATTAGAGATTGATGGTCCAAATATTTTAAGCTATAACAATTTACAGTAGAAACTCTATAAAATAATACACTTGGGACCACCAAAATTTATTAATTAAAAGAGTTATTAATTAATCGATAAATTAATAATTATTAATTTATATATTAATTAATATTTTATTAATTTATAGTAAAATACTTACGTAGTTTACAAACACCTTTCAAGCTTCCACTTAATTATTGTATACAATGCATGTGTATATCAAATGAAGGGCCCAATTTGAAAGAAACCTTCAATCTCCCACCTTATTATGCTTCTTGTGTTCAGTGTATCACTTTATGGACATTAAAAATATTTTCTATATAGTAGTTTACAAACACCTTTCAAGCTTCCACTTAATTATTGTATACAATGCATGTGTATATCAAATGAAGGGCCCAATTTGAAAGAAACCTTCAATCTCCCACCTTCAATTTGAAAGAAACCTTCAATCTCCCACCTCATAAATCATTCATGTAATATGCTATATAAGGAATTATTAATTTATATTTTATATGGGGTCTGAAGAAATTATCAAAAATGTATTATCTTATAATTTTAGCGAATTATTAATTTAGCACCCTATCCCCGAGTCGGGACCGGCCAAAAATATTATCTTAGAGAGTTTATTAAATAATCGAGTATTAATTTATAGAGTTTCTACTGTACCTTAAGTTTATGTATTACAAAGAAATAATAAAAAAATAATAAAACAACAATAAAACCCAAAGGAAAACTTTACAGTTCACTAACATAGGCTTTGAACAATAAACCTGCTGCACTCCAACACCCAATCCTACCAATGGGTTAATACTCCATTATTGCTACAATTGGTTCTATGGTTATTAAGTCCAATGACACACAAGGGAACCTTAAATAAGCTTAAAAAAAAACACTTATTCACACCTTAGGATTCGAACCTGTGACAACTGCATTATTATAAACTTCCCCAACCAGTGGAGCTATGGCTCATTGCTGTTAGGTTAGGCTTCAGCAATTTGTCAAATCTAAAGCTCGCTTCTTTCCTATGAACACAATCAAAAAAATATAAAGGGACTGAAAAGCCACCCAAAAATCCCTTCCTCTAAAACTCATCGAACCCAAGATCTCCTGATTACTAGCCCTTACGCCCAACCAGTGAGCTAAGCTTTCAATTGTAGCTATGTAGGTAACACCATAAATTATATTATATTGACAATTTACTAAGAAAATCTCCACAAAAAAAAAATTCAAACGAATACTCCCACCTAGAGTTGAACCCAAGACCACCCTTAGACATACCCAGCTACACTACCAACCGAGCTGCTGATCTCATCTATTTTATTTTGCTTCAACTACCATTAAGACAAATCTCACAGCACACACACCCCATTCGAATAACATAGGGTTATCACCCAATATATAAGGAAATAAATTTCTTCTTCTACACAGTGCCAACACCCCATGATCTACGTACTACCTCTCCATCAATTTGAACACATGAACCCAATTCCCTATCATAACCCAACAATGGGAAAACACACAGATGTCTACATACAAAATGAATGAAAAGTAGCAATGAGCAAAGGTGAAATAGGAAGAAGGGAAGAAAGGGTTGACTACATCTACACACATGCTGTCGGTTTATATTAAAAAAAAAAGGCTCAAGAAGAATGGAAGGTATTAGCAGTACCTCAAAAGGGGCGGAAATAAAGTGGTGACGGTGGTCGGGTCTACTGCGACGGGAGAAAACTCGCCACTGCACGTTAAGACTGGCGTCGAGTGCTGCCGGTGGCGCGTGGCTGAATGGAAGAAGACGAGCTCGGCGTCCACACGTTGAAATTGCCCAGAACTACGGAGCCTGGCCCTCCGTTTGTCGGCACGAGGCTGACGAGGAGATTCTCGACGGGAAAAGGAGGGATGGTTTGAGAGTTCGGCGGCTAGGTTTCAGTTGGAGGGGAGAAAGAGAAGGGAATGGAGTTTATATATGGAGGAGAAGTTAGGGTTGTTTATGAGCTGTTAGCCCATGCGGCTCCACAGCCATGCATGGCTAGGTGGCCTTATAAGGAATAACATGGGCCATGGGAAATTTAAAGGAAATGCTAATCTCAGATGGTTAATGCCATAAGTGAGCTAAGGCCAAAAATAGAGTATAATTTCTATTGCCAATATAATCACCAATTAATGCTAAAATTTCCTAGACCTTACAAATATGAAGGAATTTACCAATTAACATAAATAGATTTTCCTAAACTATTCCTATATAATAATTATAAATTATCACAAATAGTATATACTAATAAGGTATCATTTGGCAATAATAACACGGCATTAAAAAAATTAAATCCCAAAAATCCATGTGCGTAATATATGTATAAAGTAAATATTTAATAATAAATTAAGGATAGTATATGAATGCATTAAACTAAATTTAAATAACATTGTACTAAACAAAAAGTAGGGGGCTCACAAATACGTTCCGGTGAGGAGCATTGTTGATTAGTTCCTCACCAAAAGTCCTCAAACCTGCGTTTATTCGACACACCATTGCCGATAGTAGATTGATTCTGACTTTAAACACCAAACGTACGCTGGCCATAGTACGTTTCGGTAGATTCTATCAACTGTACCGGTCCCCGGTACAACCCATCTCCTCAACCACAGAGAAAGAAAGCCTGCCAGCAAGGCTTTCTTGGAGATCTTCTGGCTGCCATATCTGAGGAAACTCAAGGCTTCGGTTCCTGCAGGGAACTCCCCAGTCTTGGTGGACAAATATTTGTTCGAAAATTTATAGCCAACCATCATATCCCGTATTTTATCAGCAGGGATTGTTGAACCATTGTTGATGGTTGGAGCCTTGTTCTTCTGAAATCTTTCTTTATTATCTTTGGATATCTTATCCTTATGGTAAAAGAGATATGTTGTCCACTTGTTGATGTACGCCAAGTGAGATCCACTTTCATGCATAGTAGTGCAAATCATGTAATGGCACATCAACTCTTTATATACCTCAACCAATTGAGGTTTTTCTCCCTGATTTCTGCTAGTTCCTGGTTGGAGGGAACATACTCTTTATATGGGGCTTCCTCCATTGAACTTAGAGATAAATTACATCTCGTGGAGTGCGAGACCCATTTCACCTTTTGGGGTCGTAAAAGTTCCTGTTGAACTAATATATATCTCCATCAGAGCCATGAACAAATTACTGTTCGGTGGTATACCCTGACTAGTGGAGGCCACTGCTTCATACAGGCCGATGTCTTTTAGCTCCGTCTGGAAATTCTTCATAATCCAAACATTAATTTGGATCCGGTTCTGGTTAAAAGGAGTTAGCCACCCTGGTAGCCTGGGGTTGGCCTGAGGATATAATACTGTAGCCCTTATGAACTTATTAATGAACATTTGGGTCTGTACTGGCTGAATTAGAGCCGAATCTTCACTCGGAGTGAATCTAGACAAGAGACCGGAGAAGGGGACAACACCACCACTGGGAGTACTAGTGTGGTAGCCCATGTCATTGGGTCTCTCTCTCTTGAAAATGATCCTGGTCTGCCATAGCTGGGAGTCAAGTTCCATAGCATCTGTCGAGGATGGGTCATGGATAAATGTAGACAGGGGATAATCTCTATCCATGTCGGGGAGATACATTGCTCTATTTCCAAACTTGAACACCCAAGCCTCCTTCTTGGGGTGTGTTTGTGATTTGAAGTCTATCGCATCCCCGAATAAGAAAGCTGGCTTTGCAAATTGTTGGCCATCCAGCGATGTCAACAATTCTCCATTTATCATGGACAATATCATTCTATCCCCTTGAGCAGATATCAGCTATTGTCTCTCTGCAGGATATTCCGGATTCGACTGGGGAAACTCCACATGGGACAGGTTCTCCAAAAAATTTGAGCCCACCATACCAGCTGACGAGCCAAATATTTCTGCAAGTGGGTGAATTTGCAAATTCACTGCCAAAAGAAAAAGAAAAATCAAGTTAGTGAAAATCTAATTTGAAATTTTTACGCAGATGATTTGGTCTGAGTTTTACGCATAAAGATTAAAGACTCTGACTATTCAAATTTTACGCTTATTAAAGTTGATAAAAACTTTTAAAGTGTAAAAGTTCTTTGTTTTACACAAAGCCTTTCACTTGTGAATTTTACGCTGACACATATTGATGTGAGCGTATTGAGAACTTTACGCTAGCATGTGTTGACATGAGCGTATTTTAATTTTTACGTTGGCACGTGTTGACGTGAGCGTATTCTAATTTTTACGCCTGGCACATGTTGATGTGAGCGTATTTTGAAATTTATGCTGGCACGTATAGACGTGGACGTATGTTCTTAATTTTATGCTGGCACGTATAGACGTAGGCGTATATTCTTAATTTTATGCTGGCACGTATAGACGTGGGCGTATTCTTAATTTTACGCTGACACGTATAACGTGGGCGTATTTAATTATCTCAGTCTCTACGCTGACACGCATAACATGGACGTGAAGTGAAAAGCTCGGGTCTTCTTCTCCGACGAACTCGTGGCCGAAGTTCAGTGCTTTACCCTTCATGGGCGGAGCCACAGTGGGGTTTATCTGTTGGGTGCCACCGATGATGGGGTATTGCTCTCTACGCGATCAGTCGTCGACGAAGCAATGACGGGCTTCTTGCCCTTGCTGCCGGCGGTGGTCTTCTTGGGGGTCATCGATTTAAAGTACGAGAGAAAGAGGAGAAAGAGAGCAAAGAGGTTTGGGGATTGCAAAGAACAAGTAAAGTTCCTTTTGAAATAAAGCTCTATTTATAGAAAATTTTCAAATCGGTTCAAATTCCCGAAAATTACGCTGACGGTTGGGTATCTCGACTTTTACGCGGACTGTTGGGTATCCCGAATTATACGCAGATGACCGTTGAGTATCCTAAATTTTACGCAGACTGTTGAAATTCCCTGATTTTACGCTTATGTTCAAAGTATTTCAAAATTTGAAAATAATTTGAAAACTTTGAAGGGGGTCTTGTAGGAGCGTAAAAAGTACTTCATAGACCAAGTCAAAGAAGTTGAGAAACTTTACACAAATCAAACAGAATAAAACTCTACGCGAGCTACTCTCCACGCGAGCTACTCTCTACGCGAGCTACTCTCTACGTGAGCTACTTTACGCGAGGGCTATCCGCTGAACTATACACGGAGGACAGGCTGTCAGGTTGCATTTAATGTGTGTGATTCTTGTTCTGACACAATAATTTTCTGACAACAGGATTACATAGAAGCCGAGAGGATTTGATTTACACTAAACCCAATGTTGTCGTTTAGTGTGCAGATGGGCTACTTTACGCTCAAAAAATGACTTCTTTTATCCACGAAAGCTATTCGAGCTTTTTACGCTCAAAGCTGTTGTGCGCGTAAAGTTATTTGAGCTAATTTTACGCTAAAGGCTATTTTTCAGCTACTTTTACGCATGAAGTCTATTTTGGGTTATTTTACGCCCAGTTTGCCACTTTACGCTGGAAGTATACTTTGGGTCATTTTTTACGCCTGATCTTTTCTGGCTACATGGGAACCTGGTCTGCTTACGTGGCTTTCATGCCACACTTATCGAGGGACGTGTGTACATGCTCTCTCCATTTTGCTTAAGTAGTGGGACACGTGTCACAATGCGTAGAGATCAAAGCTCTACATGGGATACGTGTCATCTCGCATAAAGTTCGTGGGTGACAATTATTAGCGTAAAGATCCAATTTGGTTGCTTTTTACGCACAATGGGTTTAGTCTATAAATAGACTTATTTTGAACATATCAAGGGATACCAGAGAATATACAGGAGAGGAAATTCTGAGAAAACTCATACTTTGAGAGTGATATTCCCAGAAGCATTTCTTCAACTTTTTCTCAAGAACAGGATGAAGCAAAGCAGGAAAGCATTCGACTGTGCCGTTAGTACCGTTGCTTGATACTTTTTTGGTGACTTAGTTCTTCCGATTGTTCATCTTCTTCAAGCAGTTTTCTTCATCATCATCGTATGGTCCAAGGAACAAAGTGATCGCTCTCAGATCATACTTCCATAGCAATACTTTCCAGAAACAATTTATACTTTTGTACTTTTTTTAGTTTTCTTTCAAAAGCCAATTTTTAGGCATTTTGTTAAGTGAAACAATGATTGTTTTTTGTTCTTCCTTACTCGAGATTTGACTAAACCCTTCCTAATTGACTTCTCGAGTAAATCTTCTCGTTCGTTTTCGTTAATTTGTTGGAAACTGCCTTATGGATTGGTCCAAGGAAAAGTTTGAGAAATTATATTTATCCATGTATTACGGAATCAAAATTTTTGCAGCTGAGAAATACTGGCGATGCAGGACTTCAGATAACGACATCATGGCTACATATGTTTCTCAAATTCTACTTGAACCATATCCTGTGCATGTTGACATTTTTCCTATATTTTCGTAAAAAAGTTAATTCAAAAATATTTCATGGATTTGGCCAAGATAAGCTCAAGAACCTGTATTACCTGGCATGGTAGATGTGCACTACAGCCATCCGTCGTATTATGGAACTAGAAAGTTATTTGCAGCTAGATGCACACTGGCGTGGCAGTAACTTTATGTGACATAATCACGAGATATATGGTTCTCGAGTCTTACCGAGACTATGTCCTATGCATCTTGTTTGGCTTCACATCGTTCTTGAAAATAATTCGACAAACCTTCCTGCTTTACTTGACCCTACCGTTGTTTGAAATTGGTATATAGGTTTGTTTGACCCAGCCTTAGGCTTCCATTACCTTCTACTTATTAAATAACTAAAATAGTTAAACGTTATAATTATATTATAGAATATAATTAAGCTAGATTATTGGTGTAATTGTGAGGATTGATAGCTAGAAATGGATAAGTTTCTTAGAGATGGATCCTAGTAAAATTATGAGTCGAGTATGAGTGTCTTGATATCGGATGCATAGAGCCTATTAGGAGAAATTGCTAGGAGTGTACTGATGAGTATCATTGAATAGGTTATAGTACTATACCTACGATAGAGTGAGTTGTATTGGGAGTATTGAGGAAGGAGAAGTGATAGCCCAAGCTTAGTAAGTGTGAATTCTGCTTTGATAGAGTTCCATTCTTGGACACGTTATCTTGGGAGAAGGACTTTCAATGGATCCGGAGAAGATAGCTACCGTAGAGTCTTGGCCGACACCAACATCAGTTACAGAAGTTAGGAGTTTTCTCGGACTTGCCGGGCATTATCGCAGGTTCATAGAAAATTTCTCACGGATTGCAGAGCCCATGACGCGGTTGACACACAAGGATCAAGAGTTTCGATGGACAGAAGATTGTCAGAAGACTTTTAAAGAATTGAAGAAGAGATTGACCTTACCACCTATTTTGACGCTCCCTTCTGGATCGAGAGGATTCGTGATTTATAGTGATGCGTCAGGTAGTGGACATGGGTGTGTTTTGATGCAACATAGAAAGGTCATAGCCTACGCATCGAGGTAGATGAGGGAATATGAGAAGAATTACCATACTCATGATCTGGAGTTAGCAGCGGTGATCTTTGCATTGAAGCTATGGAGGCATTATTTGTACGAAGAATGTGTGAAGATATTTACGGATCATAAGAGCTTGAAGTATGTCTTCACGTAATAGGAGTTAAATATGAGACAGAGGCGGTGGTTGGAGCTCATGACAGACTATGACATAGATTTGTAGTACCATCCTGGCAAGACGAACGTAGTAGCAACCACTTTAAGTAGGAAGCCTACTGCATATTTCTTGACAGCTCAGCCACAGTTATTAGAGGATCTTCAGGAGCTTGGAATAGAAGTCATTATGCCGGAATAACAATGAGTATTTGCTAATCTTGAAGTATAGTCGTTACTTGTGGATAAATCATGGCAGCGTTACCTACAGATGTAAGATTTTGAAGCCTTCGTGAGAGGACAGAGGTGAGAGCGACAGATACTTAGACCAGAGCTTGTGAAGCAGACAGTCGAGAAAGTAAAGCAAATTCAGAGTCATCTTCAGGCAGCTCCAGACTGACAGAAGCATTAGGCCGACACGTATCGTCGACCACTAGAATTCAACAAGGGAGAGCATGTATTTCTGAGGATCTTACTGACGCGGAACACTATTAGATTCGGGAGTAGAGGAAAGTTGACTCCAAGGTATATAGGATCGTTCGATATCATTGGCGTGTAGGAGAGGTGGCATACCGTCTTGTATTACCCCCATCACTAGAGGGAGTGCATGATGTATTCCATGTCTCACAGATGAGGACGTATTTGACTGATCCCAGTCATGTGGTCGATCAATCTGAGATCACGGTGGGATCCAGTTTTTTATACGAGGAGCAGCCGGTAGGTATCTTGGATACAAGTGTGAAGACGCTCAGATGACAGACGATTAGACTGGTTCGTGTTGCATGGAGGCACCATTCTCTGGAAGAATCAACTTGGGAGCATGAAGATTCTATGCGTGAGCGTTATCCCCACTTATTCGTAGATACCGGTAAGTCTTAGCTTAATTATTCTTATGATAAGTTTTCTTTTTATAATTGTGTTATTTTTAATTTCGAGGATAAAATTTTCTAAGGTGGGTAGGTTGTAAGCCCCCCAATTTTTGGATCTTATTTTTAATTATTTTTAATTATTTTATATAGATATTTTAATTTATTAAAGTCAATAATGACTATGTTAGTAGTTTACTGTAGCTTTGATTTTGGAAGCACAACAAATATTGTTTTCTCAAATCCAGTTCCATATTTGAATTCTAGACTCGTCCATCTTGAGTTTGATATATCATGTCCCATCCAATTTTGCTTTTCAACATTCCTTTGACTTTGCGCAATTTCGGGCCAACTTAGGCCAATTTGAGCCATTGACGTAATTTTAAGCCAACTTCCAATTTAATTGTTGGACTTGACATAGATCGAAACCGTATGACCTAATATATGGTTTTAATTCATTTTGAGTCAACAATGCACATGACTAGGGTGTACTATCTAATCGAGTTCTCATGGGCTACTTATTTGCAAATGGCACATGAGACTCATTAAATTGATTTTTTGGGTCCATTTTGACTAGTAATGCTACTCGGACCCCTAACCTAGTCAACCCTACTAGTTAGAGCCTAACTAGGAGTACCAAACCAAGTATACATATATTTAAGAGAATATTAGAGGTTTAATTGCAGGCATATGTAATATTCCCTTATATATTTGACTTGGTTAAACATCTAACCAAAATAGGAAACCTATTAATAATAGTATGATTTGGAGAACCAAATCATATCCAAATTAGATCAAACCAAATCCCATGCCCTACTAGTATAAATATAAACCAACCTTAATCTTTTCCTCTCTCTTCATAACCACCCACTACTCCACAAATTCCCCCAAACCTAGCGGCCACCACTCCAAACCCGAAACCCTAGCCGACCCCCTTTCTTCACAAAATATAATTTTTTCTCGATTTCTCTGCCAACCACCACCACTTGGACGTCCCTCTCAACATCCTCTTCCACCCTAGCAACTGTAGGAACAACCTTGCGGCCGTTAGAGGGGTGCACGACGCGCTACTTAGGCCGAAACTCCATCGAATCGAAGTCTAAAATGTCACAACAGGTTAGTCAACTTGTAGATGATGTTTCATCCACTTTTTCTCAATATTTTCTCCTCAAACCAAATCTGAGAGTTATCTTTGTATGTATACTCCAACCTCTGATCGCTGGATCTCCTAGTTCCAAGCGGTTTGCCCGTGGCGTTGATTCTACGACATGGTATCTAGAACTGACAAATTCTGTTGCAGGCCACTTTTTGCCTATCTAAGTTTAGTTTTTAACCTTTTAATATTTTTATTCAGAATTGAGACGTTGATACCTTTCCGACTCATATCTGAAAGTTAGATTTCGCATCCGTTTACTATTTTTAAAAATACATGACAATTGTCGTATAACCGAACTCCGAACAATTCTGTTTTTCCTTGTGTCCAAAAGTGTCAAAACTCTATGAATTTATATTAAACTTCAAGTTGTACAAAGTCTAACATTATAAGTACAATTTTAACTAATTTTTAGAATTTTTATAGAATTTATTAATTTTATTTAATCGTTGTTTCGGCGCTAAATTAATGGATCGATTTGAGGAAGTCATGTGTGGCATTGACATAAGACCTCTTGTGGAAGGATTTTACTATTAAAAATATATTATAGAAATATAAGTATTTATAGATAAATTCTAGAATTTAAATATATTATTTACGAGAGGTTTTGTTACCTATATGTACTTATTTAATAGATGCAGTATTGTAACAATTTTATAGCAACTAGGAGGCGTAGATATCATATAATTCATGTATGGTGTGTTTATATAGAATATTAAATATAGTGTATTATTAAAGGTGAGCTTGGAAGGATCGACAAGGACACCGAAGTTGGACAAGCTTACCCGAAGACAGCAGTTACAACATTTGGAGACTGTTGTGCGAGTTGACCATTTGTGGCTCATTGAGTGGGTTGTAGTTCGATTTTCTCAGCTTAGGACATCATGCGAGTACATTCTATGATATTTTTCATTATCAACTATATCCAATTCAGTTGTAGTATTTTACTTGATTCTCGACACGATGGTACACGGACTAGTATACGTCGGATCCTGTCATGAGATGTCATTCCTGAGTTACTAGGTATACTGGTACATTGTTCGATCATGTTTCTTGTACTTGTGTAGACGCCGATTCCTAAGGAGATTTGCTACACTCTTAGAGAATCCCGTGTCATGACGTGTTATGTCCGGATCCATATACTATTCGGGGGATGGGGAGTTATTAGTGGTTATGTGATCATTACCCCTACTTGTTTATTACCTGTGCATAGCTCCACCCTCACCACACGTAGGGTGTAGCCTGACCTTATACTACTTGTGCACAGCTTTCCATTTTGGCCGGCCTGATCCCTATACTATTATACTACTTGTGCATAGCTGGTCAAATGGAACAGCCTGATCTTGATCCAAGCCGATCACATAACGCTCTAATATCTCATGGCACTTCTTTTATGATTACATTCATACCTCAGTTTACTTTCCACTATTTATTTTCCAGTTTTATCTTATATCTCACATATGACATAATATCCAGTTCTCCTGTACTGTTTACTTTCAGTCTTGATATTTCATTGTATTTCATTATAACTGTCTCTTATAGTAGTTGTCAATTCACATGGAACTGCTGTTAGCATTTTTACTTGCTCATATCCTGACAGGATAATCTCTGTTTTTTTCAGAGGATTTAGATGCATATTTGTCGACCTACTACAGGTTTGGCTTAAATGGAGCCTACGACCAGGACCAGCATGTGGACCCGGTGCTCGTAGAGGACGCACCGCCAGTAGTGACCTAGTTACCTAGAGTTGTCTTAATTACATTCTAGTTTGATACTTTGAGACGTGTAGTATTTATTTTGGGATATTATTTTATGTCTTAGATTCTGAACTTGTGATTGTGGCTCGCACTATTTCAGACTATTTACTTCATCTTATCTTTATCTTTATCATCGTGCTTATCTCCCTTAGATTATATGGTTGAGTTGGGTTATATTCCTCCGTGTGGAGATGACATATTATATTATTGTGTCTTAGATTCTATATATTCTAGATGACCTTTACAGCGTTCTACCGTCGATACTTCGGCGTAGGCTGGACGTACCTACGTGCTCGTGCCCCTAAACAGGGTACGGGTCGTGACATTGGTGGGAACAACTCGAGCACATCTGTGCGAAAGTTGGCAAAGCTCATGCACGGAGTTGGCCCAAGATGCAACGATTGTTGCGACAAAGAGTTTTACCTCCAGATTATCAGCAGATTCTCTATCGTCGATATCAGAATTGTACACAAGGTGTACGACTGTAGCTGACTACACTGAAGAATTCTTCAAACTCTCGTCCCGCAACAACATGTACGATGGATCTCCAATTGGCGACCCGTTCAAGGCAAGACATCCATGATCAACTCTATCTATAGAATATATACACACTCAGCGAAGCAATCAACTTACAAAGAAGGTAGAACAATAAGTTGAGAAGTTCAAGAGTCCACAAAACCACTTCAATGCTAACAACCATGGACCAACAAGAAAGAATTACTAGGTGCAAAATTAAGCTGTCGGCTATTCCAACAAAGACAAAGGACCAACAGATCCTAATTCTCTTCCACCAACTATACCTTTAAGAGTACAAGCCTCGCAGCTGTTTGCCATTAATTATCAAAACAAGAACTACCGAGGTACTAGATTTGATTTCAAACTTGAAAGTACAACAGAAAGCCTAGAAATAAATTCTAGGAAACAATCTAAGTACAATTGTTTAGTTTTGATTCTGGGGGGGTGACGGTGGAGGCTCGGGAGAAGTGTAGGAACTCTGCCTTACTCGGACTATCAGACACAGTCTTTGTTCGAGAAAATTACCAGCCTTTTGCATGGGTGTGGTACCCTGCTATTTATAATGATTTCGGGATAAAGCATATTTTGGGCCGCATAGATGGCCACGTGGCCACGTGACTGTAACAACACACGAAGACTCGATCTTTGGCTGCCAACTGGTGGTTTGTTGAGATTTCTTCGTTGTAGCAAATCTGGATGGTTGAGACTTGGTCAACTTGTCCTATCAAAAAATAGAATCAATCTGTTCGAGACAACGATGAGGGGCCGCATAGAGCTTAGGGCCTTTTCGACCGCATAGGTCTTCTTTGTCCTTTAGTGCTCGGCCATGCTGGGCTGCATAAGACTCATGCGGCTCAGGTCGCAGTCTCCCTTAGCCACGTGTCCCACCAGCAGTGCCACAAGTCCATATGAAGCTCAGTCATATTTTGTCATTCTGGGCCACATAAGGCTCATGCTGCTCAGGTCGCAGTCTTTCTGGCAGCATAGCACCCTTGCAGACCCTGCCTCATACCGTATAAACTCTCAGACACGTGGGCCCTATGCTTAGGCATGTGGGCCCTATGTCTGATGACATGATAGTTCTTATCTTTGTAGAAAGGTCACGTCTTATCTTCATCTTTTTTTGTCAGGATGTGTCAGAGTTGTCAGAGTGGCTTCTGCGGCTGATTAGCTTGGCCACATAAGTAGCTTTTCCTTCTGCAGCCCGAATCAGTTTGGTCGTATTTTAATATTATCAATCTGTTTGAGACAACAATGATGGACGCATGGAGTTTGGGGCATTTTAGACTGCAGAGTTTGTCATACGGCTCTTCCTTCTGCGGACCAAATTAACTTGGCCCAGAGCACCCATGCGGTCAACTTTGTAATGTGATCTGCATGAACCCCATGTTTTCCATGCTTCTACAAGACCCCCTTTAAAGTTTTTAAATTGTAAATTGGAATACTTTGAATAGGAAGCATGGAGATATGTCAAGCCGTAGGGAGGCTTCGAGCCATAGGGAGACTTCGAGCCGCAGGGAAATTTCGAGCCGTAGGGAGATCCCATCCAGGCTGTCCAGCTTTCACTGCTGTATTTAATGCTATAATTCGATTTTGGATTTGGGGATGCCTTTTTGGTTAGAAAGGATAGAATCCCAAGGGTCATCATTATCTCTTAGTGGACATAAGAATTGAAGCGGCGTCTATTGGTTTACGCTCTTTTGAAGACCTATAAATATGGGCCAGACGGCGGAGAGAGAGCTTCTCTTTTTTCTTTCAATTTCTCCTCCTTCGGCTTCATCATCTTCGTCATCCTTTCTGCTCCAGTCAGCCATGGCCCCAAAAGCTTCCAAATCGACTGGCACGGCAGCCAAAGGAAGGGACTCGCCTCTTCGTCGAGAGCTGCGGACTCTTCTTCCGTTCATCCCATCGTACAGCCCTCTATTAAGGGTAAGGATGGTAGAAGAATGATGACTTGAATTTAAACGGCCATGTCACATGCTTTATGCGCAGGCCTGTCATGTATCACCTCTATGCTTTGGCATAATCGGTGCGTATCCTATCTCACTGGACCGCATGCGTTCTGTGTGATGGGGCCGTATAGACTGAGCCGCATAAGCGTCGCTGAACCGCATAACTAAACCTTATGGATGCCTCATGACCGAGCCGCATGAGCGTCACATAACTGAACCGCATAAGCTTCACCTGACTAGGCCGCATATGCATCTCATGTTTTTAAGCTGTATGTGCACCCCTCACTACTGGATTACATAAACTCTACCCGACTAGGCCGTATATGACTTATCTGATTTGAGCCGCATGTGCTCCTCACAACTAGGCCGCATAGGTTCTGATTGACTAGGCCGCATAACTGAAGAAGGAACCCATTCACTTTGTTTTACTCTAACTATATTCCTTTTTTGACCTTTGCAGTGAGCTTGCCTACAGCTCCATCATGGGAGCTCTTGATAGGGTACGCTCAGTCTGCTTTGGGTGTAAGATTTGACCATATAGTCGAACGCGTGTCGACTCAGATTACCCAAGATCAACCTGAGGCCAGGTTAAAGGAGATCAGGGGCAATCATTCTTCTACCTTCTCAGCATGATGAATTCCGGGAGACTGGGGTACACTCTTCTGAAGCCTGCATTTTTATTCAGAGGCGCTCTAACTGTCTCGAACCCAAGCATACTGGAGATATCTGAGAGCTGGGATTTTTCTTCCAACGGAGTAACGGTTCACTTTCTCTGATAGAACACCATTTCCCCTTATCAGGTTTTAACATGGTACCTATTGAGAAACGAATGACGGATCCCATAACTCAGGACCGACAGTGAGTCTTCATCGGCAATATCTTATAATAGACGAGTGCTGTTGGTGGTCATGACCAGGGAGTCAATCAGTTATTCTATTGTCGGACTGGTCCCCGTCAGTTTCATAAATAAGCTGAGGCCCAATATCTGGTTCTCTGAAGCCGACACCTTCTTGAACCAGATTGATCGCAAAGGGTCATACCCCATGGGCAAACTGTCGCTACTGAATTGGATGCATCGTTTCCCTCCGTGGGTTAACTTGACATCCTGGATTCTAACGGTATATCAGGATGCTTTGCAGCAGCTCAACCTCTACTATGCCATAAGCGGCACCTGCTATGATCTTCCTGTGAACTTAAAATGTTCATGGCACTCCTCGAGATGTATAATCGTCGTACGGGGACCTTTTTTACACCTGCTGGGGAGATAGGGCTCACTCTCCACGAGATGCATGACATCTCCAAGTTGCCCTGGGGAGACGAAGTTTATGAGGAGTATACTCCCACAAATAAGGAGTTTGGGGAGCTAGAGCAGCGGTTCCCCGAGTTCCTTGCCATTTATCGGGAAGTGCTAAGTCATCATAGCACTTGTCAGCAAATATCGAAGAAGACGGATGAAAGCTCTGAAGGGAACCTTCCTCACACCAAGGCTTGGATCAGTTATCTGTTCAACCTTGGGGCCTCGGGCCGGGTTGCCCTTCGGAGCCCTCAGACTCAAGAAGGGGTGGTCGCTCTGGTGCGAAGCGCTAAGAGGGCCAAAGCTTCCGGTGATAGATTCGAAAGCCAAACCGACACTTTAACTATTTCTATCAAGATACCCAACTCTTGTCCGATAAGGCCATCTTGGCTGGGTTTATGATGATAGCTGAGGATCTGTATGGTCTCGGCTGGTTCCAGTTCTATTGAGAGGATCAGCCGCAACCTGATCCTTCCTGCTGTCAATTTAGTCTTCGGAGGCAGGCTAGCTCTACTCCCAGCTATGGTATGCAGTATTCATCGAGGCCTTCATATCTTTACGACCAAAGCCATAGTTATGACATTATGAAGGCTTTCAACCGAATTAAGCTGCCCTACTTATGATGGGGTGGCTGGTAATGCACTACCCCTCTTGCTGTGGCCTGGCCCCGTCGGTAACGCGACGGCCGACGATGCCTTTATCTACAGTACCATGACATACCCTGGACCTGTTCAACCATACCCGACTGCCGAGCTGCGCTCATACGGGTGGACAACTACTCATTTTTTGTCGATCCCACCTTTTACCGATGAGGAAATGAGGCACCTTCATTTTGATAGCGGTGTCGCGCCTTAGATCCTATCCGAGAAGATGTTCTGCTGGTTGCAGAATATTCGCCCTGCACATCTGGTGTACCGTAACCGCAACGTCGTCTTCTTGGAACCTTACCTACCCGATAGATACTCTTGGCAATTTAGGTACAGCCAGTTATTTTTGGACAACCCCAGTCCCTGCTTGGGTTATGAGGACGGCATCCTGGATGGCATCCGGGCCTGGCATTACTACAGTACAGTCCATAGCCAAACCAGCTTCTGTCTGTCCGACACTGGGGGCTCGGGGCGCATCTCGTACCTGGCAGCCCTCTACCACGTCTCCATAAATAAGCCCCCGTGACTTCGATGCAAGTACTAGTTTCATTACCGGTACCATGTTGGGGGAACAACGCAAGAAGACCAAAAGAGGACCAGGGCAGGGAAGGCGAAGGCTATCGAAGTCTCTGACTCTGATTCTATTGATACGGAAGAGGAGAATGAATCTGACGATCCGCCACTCCCTGCGAGTACTTTAGCGATGCACTTGCCTTCTCCTGTGCCAAGTCCTTCGCATAAGTGAAGTAAGCGTGGACCCTCCGTCGCCGACAGGCCTTATTCTCAGAAACGGGTCACGATTAGGATCTGTGGGCCTGACGTCGCGGTAGGAGGCAGCAACGCCGAAGCCATCTAGGAGGTAATTTCATTCTGACAGACCACGATGTTACTTTTGGGACATTATCTGATTGTTCTTTTTTGCAGGCTTTGGGAGGAATAAACCATCCAGAGCCCGATGCTGCTTCCGAGATTCCTCCAGCTATGGACACCCTGGTCAGAAAAGGTGCGAGCCTTACAGAACCGAATCTTGGGACTGCGGGGTCTCAGCTGGCTGGTAGCAACCTAGCTACATCTCCTTTCAGGGTAACCGGGGTTGGAGCGGCAGATGAAGGCGGCTCGGGTACCGCCGTTGAGGAGGATATGGGGGCAGTGGGAGGAGCTATGACTATCCTAAATGAGTCTCAGTCTCTACCGCCCTCCCCTGGTAAGCTATGTTATTTTCTTACCAATAAGGAGGTTCATTCGCTCTTTCTCCATATCCTTCGAGTTAAGCTGATTGTCGGTTGTTCTGGATCTGTAGGCCCTGCTCCTTCCTTGTCGATGGCGGACAAAGCTGCAGAAGAGGGAAGAAAAGAGGGCATCGAGCGGACCTCGTACAAAAAAAAGAGGTATACCTTCTCCCCTTTTAATCAAGAGGCCCCCCGCCGGGTCGAGTTCGGAGCTGCCCATGACAGAAATGCCGACGATAGAGGTGGTGGTTCCGACGCTAGCATCGGTGGATGCGGGGTCGGTTGAAGATGTCCCTTCCTCGAAAATTGAACTCTCGGCTCTGCCTAGTCTTCAGCTCCTTCGGGCTGCAGAGGGGGAGATTGCAGCTACGTGGGAGTCTCGTCGTTCGGAGTTTGTTTACCATCTGACAGGGTCGTCAAGCTCCGTTGCGCCTCCTTCCCAGACACCTTCTGATCTCTTGGCTACTATTCCTTCGACGCTGTCCTCTTTGGAGAACCTAGACGAGTCGTCAAAGGACATAGTCGAGAGCTTCTACCGCCATCTGAAACGGGGGGTTGAAGCTATTTTGAGGAGAGGAACGTTATTTGCCGTAGCTTGTCATTGTGCCCACGACCAGATTGAACTGCTGAAGACGCTCCCGGGTGGAGAAGGGACAACTGATCTTCTGGAGCACAAACTGGCAGAGGCTGATTGGTGTCTAATCCAATTGCAAAAACTGCGACAAGTCGATGTGTCCACTGCAGTAGAACATGAGCGTGCCTTCCTCGGAATGGTCGTAGAAAAGGTAAAGGATGTACTGGAGATGACCAAGTCCACCTTGGAGAAAGACCTCCAGAGGTTGTCTGTAAAGTATGACAAGCTGAGCCAGAAGGGAGAGGATTGCCTAGTTCGTGAGGAGGCCACGATTCATACGATGGCTAAAACTAACGAATAAATCCTCCAGCTCCAAGCTAAGCTGGCATCCCTGGAGACTGAGCTCCGAGCTACCCGTCAAGAGAGAGAGCTGATTTATGAGGAGACCGATAAGGTCACCCGAGCCTCTGCTGCTCTGGAGGGTACGCTGAAAAAGGTGGAGGACAACTGGCAGGCTCATGCACATCTTGAGGATGCTGAAAAGCTGACCCAGGAAGCTTAACGTCGTGCCAAACAGAAATCGAACGCTCAACCGCACAGTTGGAGGACGTACTCACCAAACTATGTGTTGCTGATGAGTAGTGAATTTCCTCCCTCCCTTTTTGGCATTCATTTCCCCTTTTCTTTTGTTGCTGGAGATGTAGCCCCACCAATATAGTCGATGTTCCTTGAAAATAAAAAGATACATTATCTTTAATCTTTGCTTATGATATCTGAAATGCTCGTACTAGAGGGCCTAATATAACATTTGTGATTGGCATAGGATATCCCACTTGGGAGTCTTTTTGTGGACATATTACCTTTTTGTGCATTTGTGATGCGAGTAAATAGATTCAAAATAATTTTCAGTGGACCTATTACCTTTTTGCGCACCGGTGGTACAGGTAATAGATTTGAATGATTTTTGTAGACCGATTACCCTTTTGCGCACCGGTAGTGTGAGTAATAGATTTGAATAATTTTTGTGGACCTATTACCCGTTTGTGCACCGGTAGTGCGAGTAATAGATTTTGAAACAAAACCTAACAGAGATAATATGGATGTGATAGGTTCTGTGGCCTTAACTGTCATGACCCGCACCTTGATTAGGGGCACGAGCAGGGTACGTCCAGCTACACCGCAGAATCGGCAGAGTAGAGCGCTGTATAGGTCTGCTAGAAAGTATAGCATCTAGATACAATATATATGTACCTGTCATCTCCGTACGGAGGTATATAATCTCAACTCAATCACAAGACATCTAAGGAAGATAGGCACGAATATCGTAAAGATATGATAGAAATATATGAACTAAAAAAGGTACAAAGTCACAACACAGTTTAGAGTTAAAGATATAACACAAGAATCTAAAAATAATATATAACATAAGTCTCAATACTAGCTGGAACGCAGTCCAGTCAAACCTATCTAACAGTCTAAGCAGGAGGTAAATCCTCTACTGGCATCAAGAGTAATGTCTCATCAAAATCTCTATTCTAGCCATACCCGTAAAAGGTAGAGCAATCAGCCAACATCTTCTGTAAACATCAACGGTTATCCTGTCAGAAAAATGAGCAAGTACACCTCCAACAACAGTTCTATAGTATTGACAAATGCTGTAAGAGACAATCATAATGGAATACAAGATGATATATCAAGACTGTAAGTAAAATATGATAATAAATTGAAAATTATGTCAGGGTGTAACGTACATGAAAGTAGAACAGTACAGAATATCTGATGTATAATATAAACATAAAATGTACCTTGAGATATTTATAGCATTATGTGATCGGCTTGGGTCAAGATCAGGTTGTTCCATTTAGCCCGGCTATCACAGAAAAATCTCAAGAAGGGTCAAGCAGGCCAACAAGGAAAGCGAGCACAAGAAATATAAGATCTCGCTGTACCCTACGTACAGTAAGGGTGACACAAGCACAAGAAATAGTAACATGGAGGTATTGATCACGTAACCTATAATAACTCCCCATCCCCGAATAGATTCTCCAAGAGAGTAGCTAATCCCCCTCAGGAATCGGTGTCTATACAAGTACAAAAAACAAGATCGAACAATATACCAATATACCAAGAAAGTTCAGGAATAACATCTCATGCCAGGATCCGACGTATACTAGTCCGTGCACCATCGTGACAAAAATCAAGTAAAACACTATAACTGAATCGGATACATAAGATATTAAGACAAGAAACTACTATCAGATAATGTACTCGCCTGCTGTCCTGAGCTGTCAAGTAGAGTCGATGCTCAGAGTGATCTCACAGACCTAAAGATGAGATATTATAAGTTAATTAGGGTTTAATAGTTACACATGATTTTCTAATGTACGATATGCAATCTAGGTCAATCTCAGTCCAACTAAGTCAATCTAGGTCACACTGAGTCACACTAGGTCAAACTAGGTCACATGAAGTCAAACCAAGTCAAACTGGATCAAAGGTTGACTTATAGTTGACTTTTGGTCAACTGGTCAACTCTAGTCAACTTTGGTCATCTCTAGGTCAAACTAGGCTAATGTTGACTAACAGTTGACTTTTGGTCAACTGGTCAACTCTGGTCAAGTTCTAGACATTTCTAGGCCAAGTGGACTGATAGTTGACTTTTGGTCAAAGCAGTCAAACTTGGTCAACCGAGGTCAAAATTAGCCTATGCATAATATTCCTAATATTTACCTGCCAAGTTACCCTATATCTTAGTCATATTGGTATCCCAATACCAATACCTTAACTTAGGTAAATTATCTTAGCCTCTAACCAATACCTTACCCTTACCTTGCCCTTACCCTATGCAATTCCAATACCTTGCTAAGATATTCCAACACCTTACCTTGGTATCTATTACCTTACCTTGATATTTTGATACCTTACCTTGGTATCTTGATACCATACCCTGGTCATAAGGTAAACTAATCATTACCTTGAAGGTAAAGGTAATTCATATTTACCTTAAGATACTAACTTGGTATCATGAGATACCAAGATACCCCTCAAATATCTAACTAACTAACTATATATGTACTAACATAGCGTCTTAACTAATATCTAACATACCTGTAGTATCTAGGTAAACCCTTTTACCTTGAAGGTAAACCCAATACCTTACCTTATAGGTAAACCATTACCTTAAGGTAAAAGGTAAATCTAAGATGCACTATCTACTAATTCTAACATACTAGACACTAACTAACTAACCACCTAATCTTCTAACTCTAATATATAGATACTAAGATATCTATATACACTAATTATTAACTTCTAAGATAACTCTAACATATCCCAACTAACTCTAATACTAATACTTGATACCAAATCGGGTACCTTACTCAAGTTCCAATACTCTCTTATCCTTACATGATACTTGAGTGTCACGATACCAATATCCTCATGGTTACCCAAGTATCACACTAGTACCTTTTCCAAAACTTTAATACCTTGACACATAACTTATCTATATTTGGCTACTTGATAACCATTTGTATCACATAAAGACACACTAACTAACACATATTACCAAACAATAATATATATTACTATATCATACATATTCTTGACAACCTATGATACCTACAATCACTTGATATCCATACTACATAGGCTCATAGGATACAAAAAATATATGTCGTATAGTTACTTTTCTACTTAAAATCAATATTGTACCAATTAGACATTCACTAAATTTTATGATTAAAGTATGTCGTAGCCCTTCGTGTTAGCTTTTCGAAACTTCAAATGGATCGCATTTTCGTGTCCAAAAGCTCCCGGAATCGCGAAAACACTGAAACGCGTTTGTCTTTCGGACAGTTGACACTCAAATAGTTTTACAGAAAGTTCTAGAACGATTTTGGCTTATTAAAATATATATTTGGAAATCTAACTTCGATACGGTTCTTTTAATAAAATAGAAGATTAATCAGAGTTCTGAGCTAAAAGTTATGGCATTTCTAAGTTGCTATGGTTACTAAAAACGTGGATGAATATTATGACGAATTTGGGTTGTTTTGGACAAAAGAAATACATGTAGGCCAAGATACTTGGATACCAACATAGGTATCCAAATGAAACTCATTCTAACCATCCTAACTAGGATCAATCCACTCTCTAACCATTCTAAAACTGAATTTAAAACACAATTAATCCTATTTGGCAATAAACCAAACACATGGGGTGTCCTAATTTGGGATCTATCAAGTAGGACACAAAACACATATATTAAATCCTCAAGAGAGCTCCAAATGGCCTCAAACTTGAATCTAAAGGGGGTACATGCATGGTGGTGGTTCCTATGGATTCAAAACTAACTAATATGCATATAAAATCAATTTAGAGGGTTGGTTTTACCTATTGGAAGTGGAATCCCAATGATACTCTCAAGGACACGGCTCCGACACGAAGATCTTCCAAAAGGACACTCCTTGCACTTTGCTCCAAATTTTTGCTAGCACCCTCCCTTTGGTAGTATGAGAAGGTTGGATGGATGTTTTGGTGGAGGGATGTAATGATTTGGAGATCAAATCAAAGAGGGAAGCTCTTAATTTGGGAAAACACTTATGAAAGAAAATAGAGGCTTGATGAAATAAAATGAAAGGAAGGGCACCCCTCCTATATGTGGCTGCCATCTAACCCTATTTGGGCCTTGGGGAAAGCCCAATAAGGCCCCTACTAATCCCCCTTGGTTAATTTTAAGTTAGGTTCAAGTTTGACATCAAAAGGGTTAAGTTTAAGCCTCTAACTTAACCAATCTAACAAGTGGGATTAGTCTGTAGCACCCAGTTTCTAAAATGAGGATAATTTTAAATTTTTTAATTATAATCATTAATAATAATATTTAAACCATGTTATGATTTTGGTGATTTTAATTAATTTAAAACTATTTAAAATGTTGAATTATAATTTGATGGTTAACTAGTGTAACCCTAGAATTGCTAAGCCTAGAGACTAACCATGACCATGGGAGCCTAGCCATGTGATTAGAATATCATATTACTTTTTAGCCTAGGGGTATTTTGGTCATTTTGACAATTTGGTGAAATTGTAATTTATATTAATTAAATATTGTGCTAATCTTTTAGTTAAGCCTTAACCTAGAATCTTAGCCTAAACTAGATTAGCCTTGAGCCTAGACACTTGATTAGGATAACCTAGTAATGACAAGATTAACAATATCTAGATATTTCTAAGTAGGATATTTACCCTTAGGATATTTGTGAAAAAGAAAGCCTTAGGACTATTGGACCAATAGGAGGACTTGGAATTGGGTGGACAAACCCTAACCACTCATCTACATCTAAAACCTAACCCTAATACATCTAATGGTAGCCACAAATAGTAATCCTCCTCCTATAAAGTATCATTTAGAAAACCTTGCCCTTTTTCACACCTACATTGAACCCTAACTTGTTCTTCCCCAAATTCCTCCCCCTTTATCCAAATTGACCCCAAATTGAGGCTACTCTCTTGCATTAGGATCCATTTCAGAAGTAGAGGCTAGTGGGGGCTTGCTTGCAAGAAGTAGAGCGCGTTTGGATATCGCTCGAGGAAGGAAACTTCTTATTTCGGGACCCTTTTCATTGAGTTTGAACTCTCAATAGGTAAAATCCTACAAACCTAATAAATTCCTGATTTTCTTATAGATGCATTCATTTAGGGTTTCCCTAGGTGTAGCCCAAGTTTGGTAGGAAATTGTGTCCATTTCGTGTCCGTATCGGACACGTATCGGTATTTTTAAATGGGTGTTCGATGAAATGCCACATAGGAAATTATTTTAGTAAAATTCAAAACTAATTACATGGTTGTGTAGCCCTTGGTGTGTGGATTCCAAATATATTCGACTGAGTCGAAGATCTTGTCTTTTGTGTCCAAACTGGACACACACACTGTGTACGAGGACTCGGTCGAGTCCCCTGCTACCCGACCCTTATTCCTCCTTGGTTATGACACGTGGACACGTGCCACTTGGCACAGAGGTGGGGGCCATCACTGACAGACCCCCTCGAGTTTCATAGACTCTCGTGTCGTGTCGGACACGAAATCCATCACGTACTGGTTTTGCATACACGCACACGGGCTGAAACTTGGTTTGATACGGACTCGTGTCCATCCTAGACACGTCGTGGTCCTGTGTCAGGCCCTAGACACGAAGACCTATCCTTGGTGAACACGTGTGCACAACCACGTGGATACTGGGATACTGTGTCGTGTGCACGAGGCTACGACACGCGTGCACGAGAAATACTTTGACTATTCTCTGATACTACCTGTTTTTGTGACTTGGACACTTCGTGTCCACTTGTGTGGACACGAATGCTTCCCCAATGACACGTATTATGCCCCTCACATCTGTGAACATTAATTTGATAATTAATTGGGTTTTCGAAATCATAGTTGGGTTGTTTGGTCGGATTTCATTTTTTCTCTGATACCTATGTACAGTTCTTATTTTTCAGAATTTTAAACGATATTTAAATGTTAATCTATGTAATTAGAGGTTCATTTGATAATGTGTAAACATGAATACATGTCAGGGATTTAGTTTACATGACTGGGTTGACTGAAATGAATGTTTGATTGGGTTTAGGCTCGAATACATGTAGTGTTCTGATACCAGTTAACTAAAATATTTTTGAAGGTTCAAATGAGTTCAAATGATTAAATATGGAAAATGGGATGTTAATTAATGACTGTTATATACTGGGGAAATTATAGGAGTATTGTTTTAGGATTTCATGGGAATTTCGAATTGGAATTGGGGTGTACACATATGGAAAAAAACTATGAACCTGAGAATGGGTTTCACCTATCAAGCTGGAATTGGGGTTTCAAATGCCTAAACTAAGTTGTCTCTAATTAGAAAACTAAGATTTAATGGCATATTGAAAACTGAACTTAGTTATGTACTTCAACTGAGATTAATTAGCACTTAACCTAAATTTAAATCCTAAGTTTGGTTTTGAGTAAAAACTAAGATTTTGGGATGATGTTGAAACTGAGAAATGAAAACATGAGTTTGGTTTTGTAAAAACTGAGAATGTGACATATAAATCTGAGATTACACCTTGCTGTCAAACACACACACACCACTGTAACTCCCTCAACATTCTCTTTTTCACTCACTGACGCACTCAATGTGACAGTTTGAATTTCACACACACACACACCACACACACACACCACAACACAGCACACACACACACACACACACACACAAACACACACACACACACATATATATATATATATATAGATACACACACACTCACTCACTCATATTCTCTTTTTTCACTCACTGTCACTCCCTCACATTCTCTCTTTTCACTCACTGCTACACACTCACTGTGACAGTTTGAATTTCACACAAATACACAAATACACAAATACACACACACACACACACACACACACACACACACACACACACACACACACACACACCACACACACATATACACACACACACACACACACACACACACACACACACTCACTCATGTTCTTCCCCTCTTCTTATGCAATATAGGTAATGTATAATGTATACATGATATGTGATGATAACATGAATATGCATATATGTATATCTATAGTAGTACTTGTATTATAGGCAATAGCCTATAGGTGTTATATATATATATAGTATCTATGTATATACTTGTTGTTGGCACATTTATTTGATAATATTAACAACATCTTTGTAGTTTAGTTTCCTCTGTTTTCAGATTGATATCATTTTAGAAGCTCTACTACATAAAGTCTCTCCATTCAAGTTTACCATCCATAGTCTTGAAGACTGAAGCAAAGACCATCGCTCCTTGCATAGACGGCTTCCTACACTGCATGAATTCGAACAAGGTCTAGGTCTTTCTGTAAACACTTAAGGTTGGATGACAAACTAAAAGCTTTTTTCTTCTTAAAGTCAAAAATCAATATCCTATAGAACGACATACCGACGGTATGCTCCGGCATACCGGCGGTATGCTCCGGCATACCGACGGTATACCGTTTTATGTCCACAAAACTTTCTGTGAGAAATGTCGACATACCGACGGTATACCATTTTGTGGACCACAAAATGTTCTGTGACAAACATCGACATACCGACGGTATACCGTTTTGATTGTCTCAAAAACGTTCTGTGATAATCGTCGGAATACCGACGGTATACTCCAGTATACCACGGTATATCGTTTTGTGAGCCATAGAACTTTCTGTGATAAACTTTGGCATACCAACGGTATGCTCCGGCATACCGATGGTATACCATTTTGTTTATTACAAAAATGTTCTGTGACACACATCGGTATACCGACGGTATACCGGCTTACGAAATTTGATTTTTGAATGGCATAGACTGCATTAATGGCAGCATTAAATGCTCCCAACGGATATTAATATGACCGTTACTGTTCGACCGGTATACCGACGGTATGCCGGTGCATACCGACGGTATGTCGGTCAGGCTGTATCCAGGAGCATTAATGCTACATACTCTTGGTTTCTCTATAAATGAAAGCCTTCTCTCTCTTGAAGCTTTCACCAACTCTTGCCATAAATTTTCCAAACAACCAAGAGCTCCACCATTAATACTCTACCAAGCTTTTAATTGTCATCCTTTCCCAATGTGCTAGAGTATTTAAGAGTTGTAAATTTCGATCTTCAAGTGTTAGAAGATCAATAAGTTCTCTTCTCATTTCTTTGAAGTTGGAGAGCCTTCGTAAGAAAACTCGTGTGTTGAAGTTGGCGAGTTCTTCGGATCCAAACTCATGTTGAAGTTGGCGAGTTCTTCAGATCCAAACTCGTGTGTACTATTTTATTAAATAGTAGATTTAAGCCGGAGAGAGTTCCAGGACTGGATTGCCTTAAGCAAGGATACCAGGATACATCTTGTGTTTGATCTTCTTACTCTATCTTTTTTTGACGTATATTGCTTCTTGTGCTTTAGTTATTTTTATTTCCCTATTCACCCCCCTCTAGGGTTCTACAATTGGTATCAGAGCTTTGTTCTCTTGATTTGAATTTACACCCTTTGAGTGATCCATTGCCACTAACCCTAGTATCTACACCTTCCACAATGAGGGACACTCCACAAATAGGCCTCCCCTATTTGATGAAACCAACTATAACTACTGGAAGATTAGCATGCGCATTTATCTGAAGTCCATAGATTTCGATTTATAGGACTGTGTGATAAATGATCTTCCTACTCCTTCCAGAGTTATTGAGGATGTCGTATCTGACCCCCTTAGGGACATACTTACTGAAAACACCAAGAAGCTTGCTAGTCGAGATGCCAAGGCTATGAACGCTTTTTATTGTGCTCTCGATAGTAGTGAATTCAATAGAATCTCTACTTGCAAGGCTTCCAATGAGATTTAGAAGTTACTTGAAATCACACACGAGGGTACATCACAAGTAGAGGAATCCAAGATTAGTAGACTCACACAAGAATATGAGTCCTTTAAGATGAAATGATGAGTCTATTACTTGCATGTTTACTCGTTTTGGTGATATTATTAATCTTCTTTCTTCTCTTGGTAAGGAATATCCGGCTCATAAAAAGATCAGAAAAATCCTTAGAGGATTGACAAAAGGATGGAGTCCTAAAGCTACCGTAATCATTGAGGGGAACGACCTGACAGTCATAAACCTTGAGACCCAAATGGGAAAGCTTATGACTCATGAACTCGATATGAAAGATCAAAAGGAATCTTTCATACAAGAGAAGAAGAAGGAGAAGGCCAAAGAGAAGGAGAAGTCTCTTGCTCTCAAAGTTATAAAATCCTACTCTAAGGATAGCTTCGACGACAATGTGTCGGACGATGATGAAGAAATAGCTCTCACAGCTAAGCACTTCCGAAAGTTCCTTAAATTCAACAAAGCCAATCGCTTTAGACGGGACAATAAGGAAGATTCGGCGTGCTATCAATGCAGAAGAATCGGACACATCAAGAGGGACTGTCCTATGATAAGAAAAGACTAAAGCAAGTATGAGAAGCCTAGCAAGGGAAGCTCGTCCTCCAGGAAATTTGCCAACACAAGCATTTGGTGCGAGAGTGACGCAAGCGACTCCGACAACGAAAAAGAGTGCAAACACAATGCCAACGTTTGTCTTATGGCAACCGATGAGATACTTGATGATCTCTCCTTAAATACTCTTACTTATGATGACTTGGAGAAAGCTATCCTTGAACTACATGAAGAGCACAAAGGTGTTAGGAATAAATACAAGAAATCTCTAAAAGAGGTTGATGCTCTTCAACTTGAAGTAGAAAGACTCTCAGGCATCATTATTGATGTAAAGGAGAAATCTCCTGCTTCTGACATGGATGAAATAGAGTCTTTGCGACTCAAGTTTCAAGAATTCCTTGTCACCATCAAGAAAAAGGATGATGAGATTCAATCCATGAGAAGGGCTTATGAATTTGCTATGCATAAGGTTCAAGATGCTAATAGGAGAGAATATGATACTTCTATTAAGTATAATAATCTTCTGTACAGAGTAAGAAACTAGGTAATCAGAACGCTACTCACATGCACACTCCAAGACACCTCCACACTCATCACAATGCTAGGCATACTTCTTACATGAACGCTACACACAAGTCCTTTTCTAACACAAGGAAAGGACCATTTGTTAAGAAAAATACTTCGCATCATGCTTTTTATTATCATCATCATAATACTAATGATAGAACTCCTCGTACTAGAGATTCACATATGCATGTTACTCACACATCCTCTTCTAAATCCTCTATAATTTGCAACTACTGTGGCTTGCTTGGACATACGACCAATTATTGTCATACAAGGAAACTAGTTGATAAGAAAGTTTTTAAGTGGGTTCCTAAGACTAACACTCAAGGACCCATTACCAAAATGTTCATCTTCAACTTATGTTGTAGGTGAAGAGTCCTTCTCATGCTAGAAGCAAGTGGATTCTCGATAGCGGTTGTTCACGGCACATGACCGGGATGCTTCATTATTTACAACGCTATCGATGAAGAAGGAAGGACACGTCTCCTTTGGTAACAATCTTAAAGGTCACATTATAGGAAATGGTAATATCGGTTCCCCTCTTTATCCTTGTATTAAGAATGTGTGTCTTGTTACTAATCTTAAACACAATCTTCTTAGTATTAGTCATCTTACCGATAATGGTTATGATATCAAGTTTGTTAAGCTTAAATGTTTCATTACCGATAGTTTAAGTGGATCTATTGTTTATGAAGGCATTAGAGAAAACAATATCTATGTTTTATATCTTGTCGAAGACACTAACATTGACAGGTGCTTAGTTGCTAAGAACGATGAAAGTTGGCTTTGGCACGTGAGGCTCGGACACGCTAACATGGATACCATTTCTCGTCTTGCCACCAAGAAGCTCGTAAGAGGACTCCCAAGTATTCCGTTCAAAAAGGATATGGTGTGTGAAGAATGTGAGAAAAAAGTTGACCAAGTCATCTTTCTAATCCATCAACTCTGTGAGTACCTCTAGACCTCTTCAACTTATTCATATGGATCTTTTTGGTCCTAGTAGAGTTGCTAGTCTTGGAGGCAAGCTTTATGCTTTTGTTTTGGTTGATGATTTTTCGAGATTTACTTGGGTTATTTTTCTTGCTTGCAAAAGTAATACTTTTCGTGAATTTGTTGCTTTTTGTAAGCGTGTTCAAAATGAAAAAGATTTTTCTATTAACAAGATTAGAAGTGATCATGGAGGAGAATTTGACAATGCCGATTTCAAAAGATTATGTGAAAAGAATGGTTTTGGACATGATTTTGCTTGTCCACGAACTCCTCAACAAAATGGTGTTGTGGAGAGAAAGAATAGAACCCTTGGCGATATGGCCTGGGTTATGTTAAACCAATATAAGCTCCCCCAATATTTTTGGGCGGAAGCCGTTAACACGACATGTCAGGTTATAAATAGGGTCTTGATTAGACCTATTTCTAAAAAGACTCCTTATGAGCTTTGGTTTGACAAAATTCCCTCTATTGAATATTTTAAAGTTTTTGGATGTAATTGTTTTATTTTGAATACCAAGGATAACCAAGGCAAGTTTGAAGAAAAAGCCTATGAAGGAATATTCCTTGGATACTCTACTCATAGTAAAGGTTTTCGTGTTTTTAATAAAAGAAGTCTTATTGTCGAAGAGTCAATCAATGTCTCTCTTAATTAACTTAACTCTTCTACATTCTCCTCTTCCGATGATATTGATGACATCTCGTTTGGGTTGGAGAACTCCTCTATTGGAGATCGTCCTTCTTCTTCTAACAATGAAGTTGTGACTCCTCCAACAAAAGAGTCTCCACCTCTCGAATCTCCTCAAAAGGATCTCCTAAAAGAATGGAGATTTGTCACTAATCATCCTAAAGAGCTTATCATTGGGGATCCTTCTTCCAGTGTTAGCACTAGATCTTCCACTCGTGATCTTTGTACAAACGTGGATTTTATCTCTCAAATAGAGCCTAAAAATGTTAATGATGCTTTTTTTGATAAATTTTAGATGATAGCGATGCAAGAAGAGCTAAATCAATTTGAGCGAAACAAGGTTTGGAAACTTGTCCCAAAACCTAGCAATCACCCCATTATTGGAACTAAATGGGTGTTTCGAAATAAACTTAATGAAGATGGGTTAGTGACTCGTAACAAAGCCCGATTGGTTGCTCAAGGCTATAACCAAGATGAAGGCATTGACTACGATGAAACCTATGCTCCGGTTGTTCGTCTTGAATCCATTCGTATGCTATGTGCTTTTCCTTGCTTTAATGATTTTAAACTCTTTCAAATGGATGTTAAGAGTGCTTTTCTAAATGGTATTATTAAAGAGGAAGTTTATGTAAAACAACCTCCTGGCTTTGAAGATTTTCAATTTTCTAATCACGTGTTCAAACTCCACAAAGTCCTTTATGGCCTCAAACAAGCTCCCCGTGCTTGGTATGAGCGCCTTAGCTTCTTTCTTGTTTCACACAATTTTTCTAAGGGCAAAATCGACACAACACTTTTTATCAAATTCCATTGTGGCATGTTTACCATGAATTATAAAAGAACATAACAATTATATCGGAGGACTGGACTTTTATTTTACAATACAAACTCGCTTGTACAAAGAAAGCCTAGGGACGAAAACCTAGGTACAGTAATCTAAGTACAATTATTTATTTTACATTCTGGGGGGTGACGGTAGAGGCTCGGGAAAGCGAAGGCAGCTCTGCCTTACTCCTTGGACGATCGGATGCAGCCATGGCTCCGGGAAAAAAATGCTCTCAGGATGCCCTCTGTGTTTCTCTCTGTGCTCTCTTTTCAGGTCTCTCCAAGTGCTCTCATGCTCTAGAAAATCCTCTCTTTTTGCAAGGAAATGACACCTTGCTATTTATAGAAGTGGGATGCGATTATTAGGGTTTGCAATGATTGCCTCCTTGAGAATTCGGCGGTTAAAGATCAATTAATCTGGGCCATTAATTTTGATTGTAGCAAATCTAAGAAATTAATGTGGATTGCATCAAATCTCTATGGGCAATTAATGATGATTGCCATAAATCCTCATGATTTGTTATGCCAAGCTCGGATCTTCCGCCACGTATTCAATTTGCATGATTGCAAATGATCTGATTTGATCCCAGTAATTATGAGGATGGCACTAAACCTGGTTGTTGGGATTTGTTGATAAATCTTGATCGATTTGATGCCACGTGTCCCACTATTATTATGCTGCTAGCAGTAGGGACGCAGAAAAAACTAATCTTCTGCCACGTGTCTTAACTGCGAACCACTTAGGAATTCCGAACCGCATGAGGATTGTTCCCTACCGAGCCGCATAAGACTGGCCACGTGTCAAGGCTGGTTAGGCGTTGCCTCTGAACATTTGAACTATATGGAGATGATCTGAGTCGCATGAGCGTAGGCGACCGCATGATGGGTGGCTTCTCAGTGAGCTGCATGAAGATAGTCCTCGTGAGCCGCATAGGGTAGACTCTGCCTGAGCCGCATGAGGTGGCCTCTACCTGAGCCACATGGGGTGGCTTCTCAGTGAGCCGCATGCGACTGTCCACGTGTCAAGGCCGTATGAAAGATTTTGGGGTTTGATGGATTGTGTCAGAGATTTCCTTCGTTTCCCTAGGAGTCTACCATTATGACAGAGTCATTATTGCAGCTTTATGTCAGAGCATTAAATAGGGCCTTTGCTTAATGGCCAATTGTAGAAGTGAACCGCAGAAGGCCACGTGGTGTTGCTTGAGCCGCATGTCCATGTTGGTGACTTTTGAGCCGCATGATACTCTTGAGCCGCATGAAGCTCGTCTGTTTTTTGAACCGCATGGGTTTTCCTGTTCTGAGCCGCATGGGCAATCATGTTCTTTTCCATGCTTCTACAAAATCCCCTTCAAAGTTTTCAATTTACAAAATTGAAATACTTTGAATAAGAAGCATGGCTATGTGAGCTCCGCTGGCCGCATAGGATGCTCTGGCCGCATGAACCTCTTTGCCGCATGGCCTGTCTAGCCGCATACATTTCCTAGCCGCATGGGCTTCCTGCCACGTGTGCGTGTCATTAATTGCCTTTAATTCGTTTTAGAGCCGTGTTTTGGAGAAATCCCAAGGGTCGATTCTTTAAATCTTTGGATTTTATGCCCTGGATGAATCTCCTTTATGAGAGAGGGGGCGAAATCCGAGGAGGCTGACAGAGTTAATCGAGCTTCTGCTGGCCTGGAGCTCGTCCTGAAGAAACTGGAGGATGGCTGGCGGGCACACATGTACTTGGATGATGCAGAGCAATTGTCCCAGGAGGCTGAGCGCCGAGCTAGGCAGCGGCTTGAACGGGGGACCACTTTGGTGAAGAACCGTCTCCTGGAATTATGTACCGCCGAACCATAGACGGCTTTTTCCTTCTTTTTTGTTTTTGTTCTTTTCCTGGAACGTTGTCCCTAGATCATGTAGTACTTTCGCCTTCCAAATAAAAGAGTATGCTTTGTTCTACCCTTTATTTGTACTGCTTGTTGTGCTTGTGATGTTATGGTGGTGTTTGCCCTGCTGGGAGGGCTTGTTTGTGGACCTGTCACCCTTGGCATACTTGGGTTTTAGGTATGGATAACATGTTTGATGGGGATACCTAGAACAATTCCACGGTAAGGTGGTTATGGACATTCCGGGTATCAGGAGAAAGAATGCCATGGAGCAGCTGGGCTCCCGGGGCATGATAAGAAATGATGTGCATGTACTAGGAAACTTAGTACAGCATTTGTAGTCAGCAGAGGACATTTGTGGGCTTATTATCCTTGGCGTACCTTGGTTCAGGATACGGATAATAAGACGAGAGAGAAAACCAACATACTTACTCAGAGGTAATGAGGACATGGCAAGTATGGGGGTTTTACCGCGGAGTCTTCCTACTCAGAGGTAATGAGGACATGGCAGGAGTGGACTTAACGGAGGATATTTGTGGTCAACAGAGGACATTTGTGGACCTATTATCTTTGGCGTACCTTGGGGTTTTTTTTTGGTACAGACAATAAGTCGAGGGAAAACCAACATATTTACTCAGAGGTAATGAGGACATGGTAAGCATGAAGGTTTCTTCGATGGAGCCTTCCCACTCAGAGATAATGAGGACATGGCAGGAGTGGGCTCCATGAAGGGGTATATAGGACGACTCGGAGGTAATGAGGGCATGGAAGTTCTATGTAGAGGGATGATTTATTTTTGGCGAAAGTGAAACGACTCAGAGGTAACATTGACGTGGTCGTTTTGGAAATTTTGTGGATCTGTTACCCTTTTTGTGCACTGAGAGTGTGGGTAGTGGATCATGAGGGAGGAGCTCCTTCAGAGAAATAAGTTCAGAGATATGGTCATATATGACTTACTATCTGAAAGAGTGACCGGAATGTAAGTTCAGAGGCAACTGCGGGTACATAACTCGATGATCTGGGAGAGTTGGAGTCGGCATGTGAGTTCAGTGGTACGAAAGAGTACATGACTCGGCGATCTGGAATTTGGAGAATATGAGTTCAGCGGTACCGGAGGGTACATAACTCAGCCATCTGGGATTTTGTGAATGTGAGTTCAGCGGTACCAGCGGGTACATAACTCAATAATCTAGAATTTCTGGAGGATGTGAGTTCAGCGGTACGGGCGGGTACATAACTCAATAATCTGGAATTTGGAATATGAGTTCAGCGGTACCGGCGAGTACATAACTCAATAATCGGGAATTGGGAGAATGTCGTTTAGACATAATATTTCTTCAGGAACTTGCCGTTGACGGGCAACATGAGCAAGTCTCTGTTTTGTTTTGCGAGGCGTTAAGCACTGTTGGAGAATACGGCCTCAATGCTAAATGGACCTTCCCATTTTTGCTGGAATTTGTCGACGGTTTTATGAGTCATGACCATCGGCCTCCGAACTGCCAGAACGAGATCGCCCACTTGGAATGTTCTGATTTTAACCTTCTTGTTGAAGGCTCCGGAGATGCGTGCTTGGTATAGCTCGATTCGTTGCTGAGCCAAGAGGCGCTTTTCATCTAAGGCCTCCAACTCTTGTAGCCGACGAGGATAGTTATCGTCTGTCGTCAATTGGTAAGTGAGACCGACGCAGAGCGAGGGTATTTGAGTCTCCAACGGGAGAACTGCCTCACTCCCGTACACCAGGGAGAATGGTGTGTTCCCTGTGGCTGTTCGGACTGTGGTACGGTACGCCCATAAGCATTCACCAAGCTTCTCGTTCCAGTCGCGTTTATCGGACGACACGAACTTCTTGAGCAACTTGATGATGGTTTTATTGAATGCTTCAGCCAGACCATTAGCCGCAGGGTTGTATGGTATTGAAGCAATATTCTGAATTCGGTGCTTGTCGCAAAACCGGTAGAAGGCATGGCTTGCGAACTGTGGACCATTATCATGGATGATCCTTCGGGGCAATCCAAAGCGATAGATGACGTGATACTTGAGGAAGCTGATCACGTTTGAAGTCTTCACTTCTGCAAGCGGAACAGCTTCCGCCCATTTGGAGAAGTAATCTGTGATGGCGAGTATGAAGCGATGTCCTCGGAAAGAAGGTAGAGTGAACGGACCGATGATATCCATTCCCCATGCTTCGAATGGCCAGGACGCCACTGTCGGATGTAAAAATTCGGATGGCTGGTGGATGAAGTCCGCATGGACTTGGCAGGCTTTGCATTTTCTTGCATAGTCTATCGCATCTGCTACCATCGTAGGCCAGTAGTAGCCCATTCAGCGAAGACGGTCTTACAATTTTGGGCCAGGCTGATGGGCCCCGCAGACACCGTCATGAGCTTCGCGTACGGCTTTTTTGGCTTCTATGTTTGACAGACATCGAAGCAATAATCCATCGTAGGATCGGCGATACAGTATTTTCGTCTCTGTATTGTAGAAGAATCTGAGAGAACGCCTTCTGATAGTGGTGGCTTCCTTTGGGTTCTCGGGCAGGATGTCGTAGACTACGAAGTCTATGAATGGTTGTCTCCAGTCTGGTACTTCGTCGGTCGTCTGAGCGAAATAACTTGCCACGAATTGAACATTGTTCTTGGGACGGACCAGTTCATGGCCTATCTCATCCACCGATTGATGAGCATAGTTTGGAACCGCTAGAGAAGCGGCAAGGCCAGCTAAGGCATCGGCTTCGATATTTTGTAGTCTGGGGACGTGTTCGATGAAGAACCCTTCAAATGACAAGAAGATGTTGATCGCTATTTGGTGATAGGGGATCATGTCTTCATGGCGGAGTTCGTATGAACCCCGGATCTGATTGACGATTAACTGTGAATCGCCGTATGCTTCAAGATATTCTACCCCCAGCTCTCTTGCAAGTTGGAGGCCAATGACTAAAGCGTTGTTCTCAGCTGCAGGTCCTAAAAATCAAGTTGCACCCATCAAAGAAGTCATAAAAATCAAATTGTGTATCCTTCAAGTGAACTGCGCAGGAAACAGATTGCGCAGCAACTCAAGTGCGCAGGCTGAACTGCGCACTCATCCAAGTGCGCAAGCTGACGTGGCCTCGTTATCATTATCTGACAGAGAATCAGATCTTCTGACAGCTGACAACACGAAGAACGAGAAAACTGTTCGTTTATCGTGCAGTACAGCGCTCGAGGACAGCTGTACATACAGCACAATTTGCCAGACTCTCTACAGCGCAATTCAATCGAGCGCAATCTGAAGCCAGCGCAATTGTGGCGCACTCCATCAAGACAACTGACAATGTACACGTGGCCTACATGCCATCAATTACTCACCATGTGGCAACTGTCTGTACACGACCAAGCGCATTTCAATCAAACAATGCCATGCGTCACATACAGGTGGTCCACGATCGAGTAACTGCATGCGCAGTTCATTGCTTGCGCAATCCAAAGTCTGCGCAATCCATCCTACGCAAGTCAAAATAACTGAAAGTTAGTTATTTCCAGAACTCTATAAATAGAGTTTCAAGTCTTCATTATCACACACAGAAATCATCACCAGAGATCAGGAGTCCTTGCCAAAGTGCTGCTGTATTCTTCAGAGGCTATCGTCTTCAAAGTTCACATCGTCCAAGGGATAAAGCGATCGTCATTCAGATCGGATTTCTATAGTTGTACTTTCCCAGAATTCTTGTAATCTTCTTACAAAGTTTGTGAAATCAAGATCAACTTTTGTTTTCACAAACAAAATGGCGACTCTGCTGGGGAGGACTTTCTCCTCCGACGAGGAAGTGATAACTCAATGTGACGTTGCGTCTATCGGAAAGACGCAGAAGACGCTGGTTGTAAAGGTCAACCAGACGGCCTACGAGACGATGATCAACTCCAGGACCACCCCTCGCACTGCAACAACTTTTGCCACGAACAAAGTTCACCCAGTGTGGGTCCCCAAGACTGTTGTGGAGTCTATTGCTTCTGCTGCTCAGCCTGCTGCACAGTCTACTGTCTCTGCTGCTGCCTCTGCTGCGCAGTCTACTGTTCCTGCCCATGCACAGTATGCTGCTCCTCTTGCCAGTGCACAACCTACTTCCTATGCTGCTCTGTCAAAGTGCAAGACTCCTCTTCCCCTGGCACAGTTGGCTGCAACTCTGCCTGCACAATCCACCACTCCAGCAACCAGAGTGCAACTCAAGCACTATGGCATCAAGACTCCTACTGCGCAATCTGCTGTGACTGTGGCCAGAAAACCTTCTGCCAGAGTCACTCATGCACAACCTGCTAGTGCGCCAACAGCCACTTCAATCCCTGCGCAAACTGCGCTAGCGCAGTCTAAGAGAGACAACCCTTTGGCTAATCTCTCTTCTTCTCACAGCAAGGAGGAAAACTCTGCTCCTCTTTCCAAGCATCCTGTTGTTCCAACGCAATCCACTGGGGGTAGTCTTTTGGCTATTCCTCCTCCTCCCTAGAACAAAGAAAAAGGCCCGTTGGTCTTTTCTCAAACTTCCTCGTCCCACGACTTGGAAGACAGCAGAGGGAAATGCTCTTTAGCTAACCCTTCTTCACAAAACAAAGGAAAAGGCCCTTTGGTCTTTTCTCAGTCTTCTTCAGTTTTTACCGTAGAAGATCAATCTGAATGTGCTCCGGCACCAATCTGTACCAGGACTCTCTCCAACAAGAGTTCTTCTTCCCTACTTGCCAAAGGGAGGTGTACTGATCAAAGAGGTATTCTGCCTACTCCGGTAGCAGAATTCCAAGATCTCCCAACTCTCAAGATATCCCGCTCAAAATAGGGAAAATTACTGGTGTCTCAGACAGAAACCCCTGGGGGTGAGTTTGCTGATCTAAGAACTTATCTCAATAGACCAACTTCGGCGAAACGCAAATAGCCAATGCCGAAGACCAACCAACATCAGAGACAAACTTCCAGGATCAAAAATTCGGACACCTATGCTAATGAAATGAGTACTTATCTATATATTCATGGGATAAAATATTTGAAGAACCGGAACCATGTTCCGAATGTTGTCAAAGAACATATCCCTCGAACTTCTTCTCGTCCCATCATTGTTCCCGATCTCCGAGAATACCTTAAACAAAAACGGGACAACATTTCAACATCTCCAGTGCAACCACTTGGACACCATTGTAATCATAATTTTGTCATCAAGTGTTGTTGTTAGACAACAAAATAATCTCTCTTCGATCGTCTGAACTTTGTAAACTCTGATCCTATGTTAGTAGATGAAGACGAAGTTTTGTACGCTTCCGTCAACATGACTTCCAGAGACACTGGGGATAGGAAGTGCTCCAAGCACGGCATGCCTCGCAAGCCAAGCCAGCGGTATTTGGATCTACTCCAAGAATATTCTGATGGAGTATTCCAACATACCCGATCCCGAAGCCGAGATACAATCGGTCAAAGAAATCTTAAGAGCCTTCCGGTCATCTTCCTCTTTCTCACTCAGGAGATGATTCTTTCTCCGACCACGATGCATACAATAAAAGTTCGGAACAAACAGTATCCTCCACTGTACCTAGAGAAGTGACAGCTTATGTTGTCACTGAAGACCTAGATGCTTCTAGTTCAGCTAGTCAAGAACAACGAATAGCTGCACTAGAAGACAAGTTGAAGACCATGGCTGAAATAGTTGCAAGTATGCATTCTATCATTGTGGCCCAAGATACAGTACCACCGACCGTACCTGCTGTAAGTCCTGAGATCATAGCATCGTCGGTGCCTGTCAATGCAGGACTGGGGGTAGCATCTCCTCAAGTACCTCCTGTACAGATTCAACCTACACCCAGTCAGTCAGGTGCTGGGGGTAGTGCTTACCACGCTGTTCCTCCCCCTAACACTCTGATTCAGCCTGCTCCTTCTATATCAGTGGAGGATGCCAATGAAGCTGTCAAACTCCTGCGCACTCAGTTTGAGGCCTTCAAAGAGAAAGACAATTTGCAGAGGTTGGGGATCAAACAACCCTACCCAGTTGAATGGAAGGAAGTCCCATTTCCTCCAAAGTACAAGATTCCAACAATCTCCCTGTTTGATGGCAGCACTTCTCCTAGCCAGTTCATTAACCATTTTGAGGTAATGACTGTCCAACTTCAGCCAAATGACGCTCTTCTTACCAGAGTATTTGTCGGCTGTTTAGCCGACGTAGCATACGATTGGTACAGAAGCCTGCCCGATGGCTGTATCACCTCTTTCTCAGGTCTAAAACAGATCTTCTTGGAATGATTCTATGAGGGGATCAATGACATGACCATGTCGGCCTTAATAAAATCAAACAAAGACATAATGAAACCACTGAGAGTTTCATTGAAAGGTTCCGCCGAGAAGCTTTAAAAATGCCTCCTGGAACTCCGGCCGCCATGACCATAGACACCTGCAAGGCAAATCTTTTGCCTATCATCAGCATGTGGACGGGGTCAACTCAGTTCCAAGACTGGCCATCCTTCATTGTCAACGCTAAAGCAGCTGAAGTTAGTGCTAAAAAATTCAAGCAGCTAGGGGTACACATGTCTAACCCCGACCGGGATGAACACCAGACATCGGGTGGTGGTAATCGCCAGAACAACCACAAGGAAAAAGAGACTTTGAATATCAACCTGAAGAACAAAGAATCTCTGGCGGTCAACGTAGCTCCACCTACGTCTGCTTCTACTCCTTCAGCACCTCCACCAAGGGAACCTCGTCCGAAAGTAGAGTACTCATTTGACGAGAATGACACCGTGAGCATTTTGATTGCTTGATTAAAAGCAATAAGCTCCAGCTCCCAGATCCAAAGAAGCCTGATGAAGTCGGTAAGACTGATCATCCCAAATACTGTGTCTATCACAGGTTCATTGGACATCCCACTCGAGCATGTTATGTGCTCAAAGGCAAAATTAAGGAGCTAGTCAACGATGGTGTTGTCACTCTGCAGCAAGACGAGAAGACTGTTACCGCAAACATGGTCTCAGTTCAATTCGGTGATTTTCCTCCACAGATGGTACAACACGAGGTCATCCCTATCCCCAAAGCTACTCTTGAGATCGAGAATCTCCCTCCTCCACAAAGTGAAGGTCTCGTCCCCTTGTCTCTTGACAATTGCGAGATTATGTGGATCCACCCGGATCTTGCTTCACAGTTCGAACTTCCCTCTTCCTCCAAGAAGAAAGACCGCTCCAAGGGCAAGACAAAAATCTGCAATATGGTATCTTTTGACCCCATAGTTGACGAGGAAATCCTGCTGGACACCAGATCAAGGAAAGCCTATCTAAAGGATTATCCCGAAGCTCAAGAGAATCCTGCTTCTTCTTCTGAGCCCGTTCCAGTGCAACCTGTCTCCCCTGAGGGCAATCCTTCTGCTGCATCCTCACCTGTCTCCTTCCAAGCCGACGGTAGCCGACAAAGGCAAACAACAAGTCCGCTTCGACAAGCCGTTGAAGAAGTCATCTCTTTCTGGACTTGAAAAGCCTTACAATTTTGATATCATAGCTCAATTAGCCAATACACCGGCCCGGCTGTCAATCTTCGAGCTCTTGCGCCTCTTCAAAGAGACTCGGGAAACTCTGAGTGAGACTCTCATGCAGGCAGAAACCTGTCTAACTCTTCTAAAGAAGCCGAAGGCAGAGCCTGTCTCTTGCCTCCATTGTCATAGTGTGTTGGAGTTAATTCCAAACATAACTTTCACACAGGATGACATGTTGATGGAAGACAATAGGCACGACCGTCCTCTATACTATACAGGATATATCGACTCGATGAAAGTCGATCGTATTCTGATAGATCCTGGGTCTGCTCTCAGCATCATGCCGAAGACAATGTTAGATGCACTGAAGATCCCAGTGCATAGTCTTTTCAGTACAATCACCACCATTCTTGGGTTCAATCAAGGAAGGAGTGAGCCTCTGGGCAAGATTCACCTAAAACTCCAAATAGGCAATCTTCGCACAAAGGTGACCTTCTACATCATTGACAACTATGGTTGTTCTTACAATGCTCTGTTGGGAAGACCATTCCTTCATGAACATAACATTGTTCCTTCGACTCTCCATCAATGTTTCAAATATGTCGATGACAATGGAGAGGTTCAAAAGGAGGTTGCTGATCTCTATCCTTTCAAAGGTGTCAAAGCATACTACAACGATGCTCGTATGTATAAGGATGAGTTCATAAAAGTTGTACTTTCTCTGGACACTGAAGAAGAACAAGAAGCAGTGCCCAATGACACTCTCATCATACCTGTTAAAGGGCGTGTTTCTCATCCTCTCCAAACCACTGGCTATTCACTTGCCAGTCCAGAAGCAACTAATGATGGTCAGGATCAAAGGGAGCTTACCTCTTCTGAGCCACTTGTTATCGATCTATGTCGTAACAAGGAAAAAAGGCAGCTCACCTCTTCTGAGCCACTTGTTATTGATTTATCTCATAACAAGGATAAAAGAGAGCTCACCTCCTCTGAGCCGCTTGTTATTGACCTCTGTCGTAACAAGGCCAATCCTTCTCCACGTTCTTCTTCTCTCCCTCTTGTAATAAATCTGACCAAGCCTGCTAAGGCTAAAGGTCCTGCTGTAAATACAGATGTACAAATCAATGAAAAAGTATCTACTTTCCAGTATACTGATGTCATTTATCATGCTAAGCGCTGTTTGGATATGTTAGATAGCTTTCAGTCATTTACAATAGGAGTTGTACAGTATCTTCAAACAGAAGTCTTACTCGAACACCCAAATGAATCATACTTTGTTGTCCCTTCTCGAAAGAAAGGCGAGAGTCCAATACTTTTTAGTAAAGGACCAGAACAATAATTCAGCTATACGGATGATAGCAAAAGTAACGATACGGGGCATCTTCAACTCCGTCGTTACAGTCAACAATCAAAAGACATCATCCGGAAGATGGGTTATGACTTCAAGAATGGCCTCAACTACGGCAAGGGTAGAAGAACTCCTATCCGTACGGCTATTCCGAAAGAAAAATCAGAGATGTACTATAGCAGGACCAAAAGAGGTCTCGGATATGCTTCACCTCCGGTATTATCCCCAGCAGCCTCTGAATCCGATAGTGAGGAGTGCTCTAACTCTTCTGATTCCAGATCATGGGATTCCGACACCAGCATTGGTCAAATTCATCGATTGATCGTATCTTATAACATGGTCTCCGTTGAACTTCCAGAAGGCTATGACGAGGATATTGAAGAAAATCCCGAAACAGATCCTTGGGCTCAACGAATGGATACCCAATGGGAACTCCGATTCGAACAACGGGAACCTCCTACCGAAGATCAATTAGTTCAAATTGATGTAGGAGAGAGCGGGTCACCTCGTCTAATATTCATCAGCAAGAACCTTCCAGAGGCGGATAAGCAAGAATGAATTCTTCTTATTCAAGAATATATTGATGTCTTTGCTTGGAGCAATGAAGACATGCCAGGTCTAGATCCCAAAGTTGCTACTCACAAATTGAACATCCTGCCTAATGCAAAACCGGTCAAACAGCAACAACGATGCTTCAAGCCAGAAATGATAGATGCAATCGACGATGAAGTCAAGAAGCTTATCGCTTGTGGCTTTATCCGAGAAGAGCAGCATCCTTATTGGGTAGCCAATGTCGTCCCAGTTCTAAAGAAAACCGAAAAAGTTCGAGTCTACATCGACTTTTGAAATCTTAATGAAGCATGTCCAAAAGATGAATTTCCTCTCCCTATCACGGACGTCATGATTGACAACACCTGTGGGTTCAAAAGGATATCTTTCATGGACGGATTCTCCGGATACAATCAAATTTGGATGAATCCTGAAGATGAAAAACATACTTCTTTCCGCAATCCTCGTGGAGTTTACAGCTATACTGTAATGCCATTTGGTCTCAAGAACGCTGGTGCAACTTACCAACGAGCCATGAGTACCATCTTTCGAGATCATCTGCGCAAGACTATCTTCAATCTAATGTGCCAACATTAACTCAAAATGAATCCCACCAAGTCATTCTTGGGTGTCTCTAGTGGCAAATTTCTCGGCTTCGTCATTACCTCTAAAGGTATACACGTGGATCCCGAGAAGATCAAAGCCATTCAAGAGATGCGTCCTCCATGCAACCTAAAAGAGCTACGAGGATTCCAAGGTCGACTTGTGTACATCAGGAGGTTCATTTCGAATCTGTCTGGACACTGCAGACCATTTACTCAACTAATAAAGAAGGGTGTATCTTTCATTTGGACCGAAGAATGTCAACGAGCATTTGACGACATAAAGTGATATCTCATGAACCCACCAGTCTTGGTGCCGTCGATCTCAGGCATACCATTCTTAATGTATGTCCGTGCTATGGATTATTCATTGGGTGCTTTACTTGTCCAAAAGAACAAAGAAGGTCATGAACAAGCCATCTATTATCTCAGTTATACTATGATTGGTGCCGAATACCGTTATAGTCCGGTCAAAAAAGAATGCCTAGCTCTTATGTTTGTTGTTCAAAAGATGAGGCATTACATGATTGGCCAAACTATTCATGTCATATTCCGAGTTAATCCTCTTCGGGTTCTGATGAAGAAGCCTAGCACACTCAATTCCCGGCTGGCTACATGGGCCATTCTGCTAGCCCAATATGACATGGTATATGTTCCTCAAAAGTCTGTCAAAGGTCAAGCACTGGCAGATTTCTTAGCAGGTCATCCTGTTCCAGAGACATCCAAACTCTATGATGAAATTCCAGACGAGACATTGGAATCAAATATGGTCTCCGAAGAATTTCCTACTTGGCGTCTATTCTTTGACGGTGCATCCAGGATTGGACCCAATGGTGCCATTGTTGCAGGAGTCGGAGTTGTCCTTGTTTCTCCAGACGGGTCAACTATCCAAAGAGCCTACTCCTTAGGTGAACCTTGCTCCAATAACGTAGAAGAATACAATGCTCTACTCATCAGTCTTCAGTTAGCTAAACAGCTGGACGTCGAATATCTTGAAGTCTATGGTGACTCCAAGCTGATTGTTAATCAGGTTAGAGGAACTTATGAAGTCCTCCATCAAGATCTAGTGCCTTACTATGAAGCGGCAATTAACATGGCTACATCATTCAAAGCCTTTTTCATCGAATATGTCCGTCAAGCTTGCAATACTGAAGCTGACGCTTTGGCCAATCTTGCAGCAGTCTTAGCCATCCCTATCAAAAGACAGCAGACGATGGTTATCTATAATCGGGAATTATTCTGCGTCGAAAACAATCGTAATATTGAGTTCAGTAATCTTAATAAAATCAATACTATCAGTAAAGATTGGAGAGCTCCCTTCATCGACTTCGTAGTTCATGACATACTTCCTGAAGATCCCAAGGAAGCTACGAGTATTCGTTGGCGGTCTCTGCGATTCTACTACAATCAGACCACCAAAACTCTTTACCGGCGAACTTATGACGGCTTACTCTTGCGTTGTCTTGCTGGTGATGAAGCAAAGTAAGTATTGCGTGAAGCTCACGACGGTGTCTGTGGAGTACATCAATCCGGTCCTAAGCTACAGGATCACATCCGACGCATGGGTTATTACTGGCCCTCTATGGTATCTGATGCCATCGATTATGCAAGAAAATATTAAGCTTGTCAAATCCACGCAGACTTCATTCTTCAACTATCGAAATTTTTTCATCTGACTGCTACTTCCTGGCCTTTTGAAGCTTGGGACATGGACATTATAGGTCCCATCAATCCTCATTCTTCTAGAGGATATCGGTTCATACTGGCAATAACCGACTACTTCTCCAAATAGGCCGAAGCTATACCATTGGCTGAAGTCAAGACCAGCAGTGTCATCAACTTCGTCAAACATCATGTCATCTATATATTTGGTGTACCTCGAAGGATCATTCATGACAACGGACCTCAGTTCATCAGCCAAAAGTTCACAAGGTTCTGTGACGATCATCGGATTGACAATATCGCTTCGACAGCCTACAATCCTGCTGCTAATAGCTTAGCTGAAGCTTTCAACAAGACTATCATCAAGCTTCTCAAAAAGTTTGTATCTACTAACAAACAAAACTGGAGTGAAAAGCTTGGGGAATGTCTATGGGCCTCCCGTACTACGGTTCGCAAACCTACAGGCTGTACACCCTTCTCTTTGGTGTACGACTGTGAAGCAGTTCTACCCTTGGAACTTCAAATTCCGTCTTTAAGGATTGCTATCGCCAACGAGCTCACTACAGAGAACAACGACCTTCTTCGACTCCAAGAATTAGAAGCGTTCGATGAGAAGCGGTTAATGGCTCAACAGCATATTGAGTTATACCAAGCCCGCATCTCGAAGACTTTCAACCGCAAAGTTAAGGTCAGAGCCTTTCAGAAAGGAGAGCTCTTTCTAACAGTCAGACGTCCCATGACTATGATTCACATGAACAAAGGCAAGTTCGATGTAAAGTGGGAAGGGCCATATATCGTGAGCAAAGTCTTCTCAAATGGAGCCTATCAACTCACAGAGCTAGACGGTCGAGTTGCAATGATGCCTATCAATGGCAAGTTCCTCAAATAGTATTATGTATAAATGTAAAAGACAATGCTTGTAATCATCAGACAAGTTCATAAATAAAGTTTATTTTATTTCATCATGAATGATAGTACATAATATCAAGGAATGTCACTATCATCCTTCTCAAAATTGGGACGAGGACCACTACCGTCCTTCTCAAAAAAATGATCGGCAAAAGAGTTGAGAACATCCTTCCTCGAAGCCACCAGGAACTTGCAAGCAACTATTCTCATGGCTTCTTCTTCCTCTGTCTTTCTTGGTTCAAAAAGGAAATCTAAAATATCCCTTGGCGGCTTGGGTGCAGATGAACCTTCGCCTGCCTCTGTCTGCTTTGGCTGAGCCGGCTCAACTGGACGTTCTTCAGTAATCGCTTCAACCTTTGAGGCGATCTCAGCCTTCTTGGATGCATCTCCAGATGACATCTTTTGTCATGACCCGCACCCACTGTTAGGGTACGAGAACGTAACAACGCCCAGCCTACGCCGCAGTGTCGGCGGTAGAACGCTGTCCTAGGTTAATCATCTAACAATATAAAGTACCTGTATAGTTTATACTCTCCGAGTGGAGGTGACAAATAGAAACAATCTCAATCACATCTAGGTAGAGAAATGGAAGATAGATAGATAGACAGATGGTAACTCAAAGAGAACAGTACAACAGATGAAATAAGCCCAAGTGTCTAGGATAACATAACATCAGAATGTCAACTCATAATACAATAAGTCTAAGAGTCTATACATAACTCAACATCTCAAAATACAACTCAGATGTGAGACAAAAAGTAAATATAGAAAAGACTGCCTAGACTAAACTGGTCTAGACTACTGGAACAACATCCTCAGCTGCAGGTGGATCCTGCTGAGGGTCCACAACATAAGTGTCATCTAGTCCTGCTCCATAATAGGTAGACACCAGGGCCTCATCCTCATCCTCTGTAATATTTTCAACAGGTCCAATCAGGACGGGAACGAGCACAATACATCTCACGTAGTGCATAGTATGATAGGAGATATAAAGCATGCAATAGAGTAAAATACAGGAACTGCTGAAAGAAGATACATGTAGCAAAAGAGATAACTGTAATGAAATATCTACTGTATATAGAGAACTAGTAGTGTCTAGTGAGTCAGAGTAAAATATAGACATGTGGAATGGCATAGGAGATTCATGGCTACAGCTAAAAGTGATTCATGACTACAGCTACTGGGGTAATATCCACATGACTATTTCCACTCCCCCATCCCCAATCAATACACAAGGATCCATTCAGGTCATGTTAAGATTCGTGATAAGCCCATAATTGGGTGATACGTGAGTGATTCATGAAGATTCATGGAGGCTCGGTGATCATGAGAGTACATGAGTCACTAGCTGATACATGAAGATACATGAAAATAGAAGCATGAGATACATGATGTAAGTGAAACACACATGACAAAAGTACCTGATGCTCCCGAGGGGGATAACATCTCATGAAAAGATCCATATAGTACCAATCCGTGATAACAATCGTGTCAGCATCAAGTAAAGTAAGCTAGAGCAAGAATATAAATCCTGGCAAATATGAAACGGTCAGAGAATGTACTCGCCTGATAACTGAATGTCTGAAGAAGATATACTGTCTGAGGAGAGGTGTATGGCTCCTAATCAGAGCAATACAAGTCACAATGTATCCACAATGATAAAAATAAAGTATACAATGCATACTACATGATTCTAGGTCAATCTGGTCAAAAGTCAACTCTGGGTCAACTCTAATAGTCAAACTAGGTCACAGGAAGTCATACTAAGTCAAATAGAGTCAAACAAGGTCAAACAAGTCAAATACTAGTCAACATGATCAATCTGGGTCAAGTCTAGGTCAAACTTAGACCAACTAAGGTATTGGTCAAACAAAGACCAGTCAATAAGGTAATTAGGTCAGACTAGTTAAACTAGTCATTTATTAGGTCAATTAGGTCATGGTTTGACCAATAGTTGACTTTAGTCAACCATGGTCAACAATGGTCAACACTAGTCAAACTAGTTAGGGTTTTGGGCCATTAGGGCCAGCCCCAAGCCATAGGCTAATAGCCTAGGCCATAGGCTATATAACCTATGGGTTTCCATATAAAACTCTATATCTATAAGTCATATATATATATATCTATATATATATATATCTATATGTATATAGATATATACAAGTGTCTACTACCTATGTATATATTAATATAGGCCTAACTATAAACAAAACCCACATATTTATATATAAAGATAACACTATGTATATCTTAATACAATATATATATATATATATATATATATCATATATATATATATTCATATATATATATATATATATATATATATAAAACTTATATATATACATATATATACATAGAGGGAAGTAAGAGAGAGAGAGACATAGAGAGAGAGACTGAGAATGAGAGAGAGACAGTGAGAGAGAGGGCTGACAGTAGACAGGAAGGGAGAGGGGGGTTTCCAGTATTTCTGGAACCAAATCCAGCCTCCCAAACACACACACAATAACATATATACATACCTATGTATATACATCCCTAACTACACCTATACACTACCAAATATCCTCAAAACCCTCCCACACTCACATATACATATATACTATGTATATACATACTGAAAATACACATGTACAAGCATTAATCAAACTAAAATTAGATTTGAAATTCGTTTTGGAAATCTGGAACAATTCCAAAAACTGGAAAACTGGACTGTGTATTCGAACACTAGGTAATTCGAAATTCGTGCACTAAACCGAGCTATGGCTCGCAACTATGGGTTGGTAATTGAGTCCCACAGTATCCTCTAGGGTCTAGGGTCCCTGACAATGCACCATGACACGACACAATGTGTCCAAACACAAAAGAACTCACTCGGGTAAGTCCTGACACTGTGCAGTGTCACAGGCATCGTGCACGTGTTCACGTGTCTCGTGGACACACCACGAGACACGAATCGACTCGTGGTCACACACACGTGTAGCCCACACATAGGGCTACACGATGGACACTCTGTCACGTGTCCACGACACTCGTGGACACGAAACGAGCCCCGTATCAGTCGTGAAAACACGACTGATACACGCGTGTTACGACAGCATCGTGCACAGATGCACACGCCTCGTGGACACGACACGAGCCACGTGGGGCCTCGTGGTCATGTCCACGTGTAGCCCAGGTATAGGGCTACACACTCGTGCAAACACGAGGTGTCCTAGTGTCGTGTCCATGCGATACGAAGGCCGTGTCCAAGTCGGGTTTCAATTGAAACTGTGCGCGTGCACGACAGTGCACGACCAGTGCACGTGTCCTCGTGTCCCCGATACGACACGAGGTATCCTGAAATTTTGGGGGCATGTACGCAGACACTGCCCCCTCGTGTCCACCAATTTTGGTGTGTCGAAGTGGCCTGTGCAGTGCGCACGAAGGGTACGGTAGCAGGACACTGTGCGCGAGCCTCGTGCAGTGAGTTCGTGTCCGTTTTGGACACGGACACGACACAATAATGTGCTCAGTAGGTTAGGGTTGTGACCTAGGTGTCTAGGGCTAACAGAAAATGTAATTTGTTTTACAAAATAATGAAATTAATTTCTTTGTGGCATTTCGACAAACATGGTTTCCTAGTCTAGGATACGTGTCCGATATGGACACCAAACCAACTCAAAATCCTACCAAACTTGACCTATAGTTCCCTAGTACCTAGATGCATGCAAATATGAAGAAAAATCAGAGTTTTAACTAAGTTTGAGAGCATTTACCTATTTGGTGAAAAAATCAAGAAAACACCCAAGTAGGGGGGGTGTTCTTCCACTTGGTGATGCCCAAAGCCCTTCAAATTCCCTGATTGCAGGCCCTAACTAGTACCCTCTAGTGTAGGGGAGTCCAATGCAAAAGACTAGAGTGAATTTGGATCAAAATTGATCAAGTTATGGGTGTTTAAAGAAAAGGGATTTTTCTAGGTTTAATTTCATGTAAAATTGTTCATGAATGATACCATGGGTTAATATAGGATGGTGTGTAGTGGTAGGGGTACCCTATGGCCGGCCATAGCAAGGGGGGGGTGTCCTAGGCTTGCTTCTAGGTTAAGGCAAGGACTTTCATGGTAAAGGCTTGATATTTTGCATAAATCAAGCAAAATATCATATGTAAAAATATCTAGATATTTATCTCACTTTAACCATGACCAATATCTATCCTCTTAGTCATTCTAGGTTAGTAGCTAACCTCTAGATTAGTGCTAAACTAGGTTAGGGACTAACATGACACTAATCAATAATTAAACAATAATAAAAACACATAAATCTAAATAATTCCAAATAATTCCTAGAAATTTACCAAAATACCCTTTAGGCTAAAAATCACTAATTTGGTGTTCTAAGCCTATGGCTAAGCTCTCATGGTCATGGCAACTTCTAGGTTAGAGAAAACTAGGGTTTACACTAAGTTATACTAACCAAAATCACAAAGTCATAAGTCATGACTTAGCATGACTTTAGAAATGGTTTAACTTAACTAAAATCACCAGAAAATCATACCATGACTAAAATACCACTAATAAATAATAAAAATAATAATTTTTCAAAAATCCCCAATTTTCAGAAACAGGGTGTTACAAGTCTACCCACCTTAAAATAATTTCGTCCTCGAAATTTAGATGGTCGTACTCCTTCTAGGTCAACCTCCAATAATCAAGGACGAAGCCACTACCTAGGCAACATACAAGGTCAACAAGCAAAATATGGGTAGTAGACCTATACTGGGTCATGTCCAAAAATTGGCTAACAGTTTTAGGTCATAGGGTGTCCTTAAATCAATTCGAAGCCAAAAGTAACTCCATGGGGTAAATCAGGATGGAGTCTTGGGTCAGAAAAATCGTACTAAGCAAATGAAGCATATGATGGTATGCCTGAGTGGGACACTAAGGTCATGGGTGTAGTATGTCATGTCTAGGTCTGGTATGTGAAGTCAGTTTTGAGAAAACAACTAGTCTTGTGCTCCAAATTTAAAAGTCACGGTAATGTGTCTACGATGATCATAATTTAGAGTGGGAAGGGTCTATGGCCTAAATTGAACCAAAAATCGTGATAAAATAGTAGTGTAAAGGACAGGTTAGGTGGGATAGTCCTGGTCATAGGTATAGGCTAGGAAGATAAGGAAACAATAAATCATAAGGCTAAAGGGTTACCATTCTATGGTCAGAGCTACTCTATCAATTCTAAGTCAAAGGGCATAACACATATACACTAATTTATTTAAGGGAAAAAAATTCTTGACAAAAGAGTTTAGTCAAGAATTTTATTAACAACTAAACTACTCCTACTCCTACTCCTACTCCTAAGTAAGAGATGAAGAAACAACAACAATCGACAAAATCAAAAGAACTAACAGGTCAAAACTGATCACTAATAAAGAACAGGTAGGAGCAGATGGAATTGGATTTCAAGATAGATATAATGAAGCAAGGTGGGAATGGAATTTAGAAGAACAGAACCTGCAAGCATATCGCCAACTGCCTGAGCATCCTCAACTGTCATGGCGTAAGCACGCCCCTGCTGACCTCTTCCAGCCTGCTGCTGAAACTGCATAAATCTCTGCTGCTGTGGCTGTAATGGTCCTCTCTGCTGCTGTCCTACCGGAGCCTTGGCTCCTGCTCCTGGTGCTGCTCTCTGTGCTACTCTGCCTGTGTACTGGGAACACTCCCTCAGCTGGTGGTCTGCTGCCCCACATAGTAGGCACCAGCCCAACCTCTTCCTGCACTCTCCCCATCCATGTCCCGATTTCTTACAGTAGGGACAACTGGTAGTCTGCTGTCTCGGGGCCTGCTGCTGCTGCCTCGGCTGCTGATACTGCTGTGGCTGCCTCTGCTGCTGCTGATAGTGAGGCCTCTTGGCCTGACCTCCACTGCTGCCTGCTTCCTGTGTGTCGCGGCCCCTCTTGAGCTTCAGCTCAAGATCATCCTCAGCTGCCATCGCTCCTGCTAGAATATCCTCAAAGGTGGCACTCCTCTCACTCTTGGTCAAGGACTTGACTTCCTTGACCAAGCCTTTCCTGAACCTCCTCGCCTTCGCTGCCTCGCTAAGGCCCTCCACGAATCTGCTCAACCGGCAAAACTCACCGGCGTACTCCTCTACGGTCTGGTTCCCCTGAACCAGGTTCTCGAACTGTGTCTCCAAAGCACCGACTGCCTGATCTGGGAAAAACTTCCCCTTGAAGAGCTCCTTGAAAGCTCCCCATGTCTGCCCTGGAGTACCTACTCTCGGATCCGTCTGATACCAGGTACGGGCAAGATCCCGCATCTGGCTAGCTGCTGCCTCCACCTGGAGTCCGGCTGGTATCTCTGCCAATCGGAAGATCTCCTCGATGTGCTCTATCCAGTCATCAGCATAAAGAATCCCCTCTGTCCCCAAGAAGTCCCTGGGGTTCATCTTCTTGAACTCCTGGATGCCAGGAATCCTCTGCTGTCGCGGCGGTCCTGCTCCTCCCTGCGGCTGGGCTGCCAACCTCTCTATCGTCGCTGTAGCCAGCTGATGGACATCATCAATGCCTCTGGTAAATGCCGTCGTCTGACGCTGCTGCAGGGTCTGCTGCGACTCTAGGAACTGCTGGAAATATGTAAACATCTGTGCAGCATCCACAAATCCAGATGGCATCTGCTGCTGGTACTCCTGCTGGTACTGCTGGTGCTGCTGGTGCTGCTGGTGCTGCTGGAACTGAGGCTGGCGAAACTGCGGGGGAGGCATATCTGGGGTAGCTGGGATGGTCCCCCGAATAAGTAGAGGTGTACCCCCAAACGTGGCAGAAGCTCCCACATGAGCTGGAGTAAGGGGAGCTGCAGTCCCCGGGTCCTGGTGAGCTGGACGAGAGGTGGCAGACCTCTCAGTGGTGTCACCTGGACCGAGATGCTGCGATCGTGTCTCCACCATCCTGAAGACAGATCAATAAGGAAGTCAATAACGGTATAAGGATGATAGTATCAAAGGACAATATGAAATAGATAATACAGATTTGAACAGAAGTCAGTAGATTCAAATCCATGGAAATTTTCCTAATTGTGATTGAGCATCCACTCTCTCTAAGCCTATTCCTTAAATCCTATCACAGGCTGTAGTGATACTCTAGTTCGAATACCACTACATAAACTCGAGACCTGCATGGGCCACCACTAAAAACGTGTCATGACCCGCACCCACTGTTAGGGTACGAGAACGTAACAACGCCCAGCCTACGCCGCAGTGTCGGCGGTAGAACGCTGTCCTAGGTTAATCATCTAACAATATAAAGTACCTTTACAGTTTATACTCTCCGAGTGGAGGTGACAAATAGAAACAATCTCAATCACATCTAGGTAGAGAAATGGAAGATAGATAGATAGACAGATGGTAACTCAAAGAGAACAGTACAACAGATGAAATAAGCCCAAGTGTCTAGGATAACATAACATCAGAATGTCAACTCATAATACAATAAGTCTAAGAGTCTATACATAACTCAACATCTCAAAATACAACTCAGATGTGAGACAAAAAGTAAATATAGAAAAGACTGCCTAGACTAAACTGGTCTAGACTACTGGAACAACATCCTCAGCTGCAGGTGGATCCTGCTGAGGGTCCACAACATAAGTGTCATCTAGTCCTGCTCCATAATAGGTAGACACCAGGGCCTCATCCTCATCCTCTGTAATATTTTCAACAGGTCCAATCAGGACGGGAACGAGCATAATATATCTCACGCAGTGCATAGTATGATAGGAGATATAAAGCATGCAATAGAGTAAAATACAGGAACTGCTGAAAGAAGATACATGTAGCAAAAGAGATAACTGTAATGAAATATCTACTGTATATAGAGAACTAGCAGTGTCTAGTGAGTCAGAGTAAAATATAGACATGTGAAATGGCATAGGAGATTCATGGCTACAGCTAAGAGTGATTCATGACTACAGCTACTGGGGTAATATCCACATGACTATTTCCACTCCCCCATCCCCAATCAATACACAAGGATCCATTCAGGTTATGTTAAGATTCGTGATAAGCCCATAATTGGGTGATACGTGAGTGATTCATAAAGATTCATGGAGGCTCGGTGATCATGAGAGTACATGAGTCACTAGCTGATACATGATGATACATGAAAATAGAAGCATGAGATACATGATGTAAGTGAAACACACATGACAAAAGTACCTAATGCTCCCGAGGGGGATAACATCTCATGAAAAGATCCATATAGTACCAATCCGTGATAACAATCGTGTCAGCATCAAGTAAAGTAAGCTAGAGCAAGAATATAAATCCTGGCAAATATGAAACGGTCAGAGAATGTACTCGCCTGATAACTGAATGTCTGAAGAAGATATACTGTCTGAGGAGAGGTGTATGGCTCCTAATCAGAGCAATACAAGTCACAATGTATCCACAATGATAAAAATAAAGTATACAATACATACTACATGATTCTAGGTCAATCTGGTCAAAAGTCAACTCTGGGTCAACTCTAATAGTCAAACTAGGTCACAGGAAGTCATACTAAGTCAAATAGAGTCAAACAAGGTCAAACAAGTCAAATACTAGTCAACATGATCAATCTGGGTCAAGTCTAGGTCAAACTTAGACCAACTAAGGTATTGGTCAAACAAAGACCAGTCAATAAGGTAATTAGGTCAGACTAGTTAAACTAGTCATTTATTAGGTCAATTAGGTCATGGTTTGACCAATAGTTGACTTTAGTCAACTATGGTCAACAATGGTCAACACTAGTCAAACTAGTTAGGGTTTTGGGCCATTAGGGCTAGCCCCAAGCCATAGGCTAATAGCCTAGGCCATAGGCTATATAACCTATGGGTTTCCATATAAAACTCTATATCTATAAGTCATATATATATATATCTATATATATATATATATCTATATGTATATAGATATATACAAGTGTCTACTACCTATGTATATATTAATATAGGCCTAACTATAAACAAAACCCACATATTTATATATAAAGATAACACTATGTATATCTTAATACAATATATATATATATCATATATATATATTCATATATATATATATATATATATAAAACTTATATATATACATATATATACATAGAGGGAAGTGAGAGAGAGAGAGACATAGAGAGAGAGACTGAGAATGAGAGAGAGACAGTGAGAGAGAGGGCTGACAGTAGACAGGAAGGGAGAGGGGGGTTTCCAGTATTTCTGGAACCAAATCCAGCCTCCCAAACACACACACAATAACATATATACATACCTATGTATATACATCCCTAACTACACCTATACACTACCAAATATCCTCAAAACCCACCCACACTCACATATACATATATACTATGTATATACATACTGAAAATACACATGTACAAGCATTAATCATACTAAAATTAGATTTGAAATTCGTTTTGGAAATCTGGAACAATTCCAAAAACTGGAAAACTGGACTGTGTATTCGAACACTAGGTAATTCGAAATTCGTGCACTAAACCGAGCTATGGCTCGCAACTATGGGTTGGTAATTGAGTCCCACAGTATCCTCTAGGGTCTAGGGTCCCTGACAATGCACCATGACACGACACAATGTGTCCAAACACAAAAGAACTCACTCGGGTAAGTCCTGACACTGTGCAGTGTCATAGGCATCGTGCACGTGTTCACGTGTCTCGTGGACACACCACGAGACACGAATCGACTCGTGGTCACACACACGTATAGCCCACATATAGGGCTACACGATGGACACTCTGTCACGTGTCCACGACACTCGTGGACACGAAACGAGCCCCGTATCAGTCGTGAAAACACGACTGATACACGCGTGTTACGACAGCGTCGTGCACAGATGCACACGCCTCGTGGACACGACACGAGCCACGTGGGGCCTCGTGGTCATTTCCACGTGTAGCCCAGGTATAGGGCTACACACTCGTGCAAACACGAGGTGTCCTAGTGTCATGTCCATGCGATACGAAGGCCGTGTCCAAGTCGGGTTTCAACTGAAACTGTGCACGTGCACGACAGTACACGACCAGTACACGTGTCCTCGTGTCCCCGATACGACACGAGGTGTCCTCAAATTTTGGGGGCATGTGTGCAGACACTGCCCCCTCGTGTCCACCAATTTTGGTGTGTCGAAGTGGCCTGTGCAGTGCGCACGAAGGGTGCGGTAGCAGGACACTGTGCGCGAGCCTCGTGCAGTGAGTTCGTGTCCGTTTTGGACACGGACACGACACAATAATGTGCTCAGTAGGTTAGGGTTGTGACCTAGGTGTCTAGGGCTAACAGAAAATGTAATTTGTTTTACAAAATAATGAAATTAATTTCTTTGTGGCATTTCGACAAACATGGTTTCCTAGTCTAGGATACGTGTCCGATACGGACACCAAACCAACTCAAAATCCTACCAAACTTGACCTATAGTTCCCTAGTACCTAGATGCATGCAAATATGTAGAAAAATCAGAGTTTTAACTAAGTTTGAGAGCATTTACCTATTTGGTGAAAAAATCAAGAAAACACCCAAGTAGGGGGGGTGTTCTTCCACTTGGTGATGCCCAAAGCCCTTCAAATTCCCTGATTGCAGGCCCTAACTAGTACCCTCTAGTGTAGGGGAGTCCAATGCAAAAGACTAGAGTGAATTTGGATCAAAATTGATCAAGTTATGGGTGTTTGAAGAAAAGGGATTTTTCTATGTTTAATTTCATGTAAAATTGTTCATGAATGATACCATGGGTTAATATAGGATGGTGTGTAGTGGTAGGGGTACCCTATGGCTGGCCATAGCAAGGGGGGGGGGTGTCCTAGGCTTGCTTCTAGGTTAAGGCAAGGACTTTCATGGTAAAGGCTTGATATTTTGCATAAATCAAGCAAAATATCATATGTAAAAATATCTAGATATTTATCTCACTTTAACCATGACCAATATCTATCCTCTTAGTCATTCTAGGTTAGTAGCTAACCTCTAGATTAGTGCTAAACTAGGTTAGGGACTAACATGACACTAATCAATAATTAAACAATAATAAAAACACATAAATCTAAATAATTCCAAATAATTCCTAGAAATTTACCAAAATACCCTTTAGGCTAAAAATCACTAATTTGGTGTTCTAAGCCTATGGCTAAGCTCTCATGGTCATGGCAACTTCTAGGTTAGAGAAAACTAGGGTTTACACTAAGTTATACTAACCAAAATCACAAAGTCATAAGTCATGACTTAGCATGACTTTAGAAATGGTTTAACTTAACTAAAATCACCAGAAAATCATACCATGACTAAAATACCACTAATAAATAATAAAAATAATAATTTTTCAAAAATCCCCAATTTTCAGAAACAGGGTGTTACATCTTTATTTTGAAAAGTGAAAGTGATCATTTCATCTGATTTTCTGTTCTATTTATAGACAGAGATTCATAAGACAACGAAGTGACACATTCATCTGACGGTTCGTCCGTTCATTACATTCATCTGACGGTTCGTCCGTTCATCCATTCATCATATTCATCTGACGGTCCACCCGTTCATTACGTTTATCCGACGGTTCATCCGTTCATTCTATTCATTTGACGGTCCATCTGTTCATCCTGACGATTCATTTCGTTCACACATTTTGACGAATCACTCATTTCGTTCATATCAGCAACTTGTCATCTTTGATTAAGTTGTCTACTGAAATAATGATATTCAATATATTATATTCTGCCGTGTCCACATTACCTCTGAGCAGATATAATGAATATAATTATTTTCCAAAATCAAGAAATATATCATGTCTTGCACCTCTGAATATATTTTCTATCACTATTATTTATATCTGAATAAGATATGCAATAAATAATAGAACCACCAAGAAAATGTCTTTTTATTGATAAAAAACGGAAAGACATTGCAATTACATATCACAAAAATTGAAGATACAAAAAGTCTTTCTCATTCTGCTGGCGGAGTCATTAGGCTAGTCATCTGCTGCTTTAAAGATTGCAGTCACTCCTCACGAGATTCCATCACTCGCTTCCTAGCTTCCTCCATCCCAAACTTATCATCGAAAGATGGCATGGTTACTATTCTGCGAGAGATTTCATCTTGATGAGTTGCGACATACTCATCTCTTTCTTGAGTCAGAGCGTTCAGCTGTTGAACTGCAGCCCGATGTTGTGTGGCCTCATCCTCCAGAGCAAGCTGAACAAGTCTCAGCTCTTCTTTAAGACGGGCAGATTTTGATTACAGCTCAGCAACTTTCCTCTCATTCTCTTCAGCAACAGATGCTATTGTTTCCACTTGGGAATTATAATCAGCAGACTTAGTAGAGAAAGTGTCCAAGAGAACTTGGAGATCAACCTTCACAACTGTAACTTCTTGTGACATCTTCTCGAATTCAGCCTGTACCAAGAGCTCCATCTCCCCCTATTAAGCTCTTTGTAAATCTTAACCGATGCCTCCAGCTCATCTAGTACATGTTCAAGAAAAACGACCTAAGCTTCGTCGCCTTGCCTGCGGATGGCATTGATCAAATAGGAGGTTGGACCTCTAACTGTAGAGAAACCAGCATCTTCTTTCTCTATCACCCTATCTACTAAGGGTTTCAAAGAATTAAAGAAAAGGTTGCTGAAGGAGCTAATGATAAATCGGTTAGTAGCCAGAGCACCAGGAGTAGCAGCTACTCCCATAGACGTCGAAGTAGCAGTAGGTATCTGTGAAGATAGACGTTCAGCATCTTCCATTTGAGTAGAGGGCTCTTTAGACAGAGGAGCCATCGTAGAGCTGGCTGCCCCTCCCAGATGTTCTTCTGCAAAACCAAATGAACCTTATCATCGATTGTTGTCATTAGCAACTAATTGAAACAGATCAAAAATAAAAGGCAATCTTACCATGACTTGGTTCAACAAAAAGTCTATCATTTGTTGGCACAGGTTCCAATCTAGCAGAAGTAGCCTCAGACATTACTGCCTGGCTACTACCGGCCTCAGAGCCACCCGAAAAATATCGGCTACCACTAGCTATAGCCATTATTGGCACTATGTCTGTGCATACGGGAGGAACTGGAGAAGATTCAAGTTCTGCATGGATAAAAATGTAGATGTCAGCTATTTGAATCTACGAAAAGAAGGTTGATAAAATCATTTAATACCTTTGGGATCAGCAGGAGTAGTTTCTTTAGGTGCTACTTCTTCATTCGCAATCTTTTCTGGAGACACACGTACCTCAACATCCTTTTCAGGATCCAGTATGTCATCAACGGCTTCGGGAGATATATGGACATCAGTGTCCTTTTCTGGATTTAAAGTATCATCAACAGCTTCTGTTGATGTATCTTCATTGCTTATACTATCTTCTGGTGCTTCCTCGCTGGCAGTTGCGGCGGCGGCTTGATCGACATCATCCTGCAGACCGAAGTCGCAATCATTTAGAGCTTCAATCATTAAACTATCTTCTTCTTCACTGAGTGTTCCTGGTGTAGCAGGAAGCTGGGTAGTTTTTACCGTAAGAGAAGGAGATCGCAAAACTTCATCATCCCCCTGCTCAGCTTCATCCCTCTACCCAACCTCGTCCCTTTTCTCTGGAATAGGAGTCTCCTGCCTAAGCTCGGGGGCAGGTGTAGGGGATGACATAGTGATTCTAGCAACAGCACTAGCCACCACCGAGGACAAGATTTGTCTCGGAGGAGTGACTACCCTCTTTCTTCTTCTAGAGGCCAGTTTCTTTCTATGTAGAGGTCTCTCTGGACTCTCTACATCTACTACATCGACCTGCCTTGGAAGAGAGGTCGGTGTAGTCGCTTCTTCTCTTTGGGTCGACCCGGCCAGTTGCCGAGATTGTGACCTGGTGGTGACCTTCTCTGATGGATCTAGGATAAGCTTCTTCTTTGCAACCGGAGAATAAGGTTCATCAATCCTTCTCTTTCTCTCCTTGGTTGGAGATTTGACAACTTTCAAAGAAATTCGTAGTAGTTCGTTGACCTCCTCAGGGAAGTTAGCTTCCCTTGAGGCTTCCAACAGGTCATCCACTGGCTCATGCTCCTCGTCATTACCTGAAGCTGATATAACAGTTGCTTCCTTCTTCAATCGCGTCGTTGTCGCGAAGCTATCTACAAGGCTGAAGTTCTCGACGAATGTATTCGCTGCTGTGTAAAAAAGCGAATATGTGTATAACATCCGGGGGCCGTGATCACTCTTGGTCGACATCGAGTACACTGTTCTTGTGTCTCGAGCGTTATAATAAGCCCAGGCCCTGGCGCCATCAACCAGATAACCTTTTCCTTGCAGGCAAGTTATAGCATTGCCTACGTGGAATTGGTCGTAGCCGAATTGATGGGCAAAGCGGCTGGGAAGATATGGTTCTAAGTAACATTCATCTTCAAATCTATAAACCAAGTGCGACGGCCTAATCGTCCTCAACCAATCAAATGCTGTACGACCCAAAGGCTGCCTCCCAAGATCAACTAGATTTGTTGACATATGTTCATAGCCAGTTGGAGGGGCAACACAGTAAAAATTCTACCCCTTTCTAAGATTAAAAGTACGTCTGCAATCTTTCAGATTGTTGTATATCCATTTACTCCGAGAGAATCTCCGTAAATAGCTACCGCCGACTGCTCCCATATCAAGGTTCATCAATGACGGATGGTGAAGAAGCAACCATCCGAACAAATAAGTGTAGGACAGCTCCAGCCGAGGGAAGTTCCCCTTCTTACCTTTCTCCTTGAGCATTGAATCAAAAAAAAGACGAAGACCCGTGTTCACTCTACAGGTCATCGCCGATAACAGATCCATCCGATAGCCAAAGACTAGACGGACGACAGCAAAGAGCACGCCGCGATGGAAGCGATCTACGGCGCTCGCTCCGGGTACGACGAATCGTCGGAGCCAATATGTGAGGAAACCCGCCAGTTGGGCTTCCTTTGACATGGGCCTATAGCCCATTCTCATAAAACTCTCAATAAAATCTCCTGTCTTGAAAGGAGGGTATTGAAGTTTGTCATCAACCTTGATGTCCATTTCCTTGTTTTCCTCCATCAATCCTATCACCTCACTATGGCTGAGTGGTTTGAAGAATGTAGTGTTGCACGTATCGTGATCCTTAGTCTTCTTCTCGATGATGTGGTTGAGGAAGAGATAGGGCAACCACTTTGACGAGTAGCAAGTACCAGAAGAACCACTCTTGTAATACATAGAGCAGATCTTATAGTGGCATAACAGTTCTTCAAAAATGGCCACCATCTCAGCATTCTCTCGATGAAGTCGGTCCAACTCGTCATTTGTTGGAACAAATTCTTCATAGGGGAAATCACCCATTGGTAAGCTCGAGATATATTTCATCTCATGAAGAGCTAGTCCAATCTCTCCACAGGGTGTCATGAAAGTTCCTGTCCTAAAATTGTACCTCTCCGCCAAAGCAAGAAACAGATGAGGGTTGGGGTGGAATCCATCTACGGTAGAGTATACCGCCTGGTACAGCTCAATCTCTTTGAGCTTCTCTTCAAACTGAACCAATATCCAATTGGTTATGCAGTTCTATCTTTTGTTATCTGGGTTCACCAGACCTGTCAACCGGATGTCCTGATCTGGGTATCTTCCCTCAACCTTTGCAAATTTATTTGCAAAGATCGCTGTTCTAACTGGCAGCAGTAAGGAGGAGTTCTCCGGTGGGATGCAGCCAGGCTTCAATCCTCTGAGCAAGGAGCTGTGACGCTCAGAGGAGCTATAGAACATATCCTTGTGATTCGTTCCTTTCTTCACACAAATATTTCCTGTTCTGGCTTGCTGGAGAGGAGTAATATCCCACTTCATCCTCCTGGGATAACTCGCATGAGCATAGCGAGATAGAGGGAGGCACCTGGCAATGTCTGGTAACAATATCCTCTTCTCACTTCTCTGAAAGAGTCTTTGTTCGACTCGAGGCCTCAGTTGAGAACTCTTATCAAGAGCCTCACCGAACAGAAATAGAGGCTTCTTATGAGTGACAGCGTCGGCAGTCTGCAGAGGCTGCCCATTCATCAGACTCAATAAAGTTTCGTTGTCCTGTGCTACTAAGATGACTTGACGGGAAGATGGCAGAGCATATTGGGGAAATATTACATGGGACAAATCTTCCTTAAATTCTGGTTCAGCAAGGGTCCCTGCAAAGATTTCATAATCCGGGTCTTCTCTGATGTTAACTGCATCAAACAGAAAGACAGAATTCAGTACATGCAAAATCAAAGATTCTGTCCAAAAAATCAGCAAATTGTGCAAGCATCAGATTACGCTGTCTGTAAAACATCAGATTGTGCAACAACAGCTTCTATGCACAAACTGTTCAGTTGCGCCAACATATTCACTTGCACAAGCCATCAGATTGCGCTAACAAGCTTGTGCAAGGCAACAGTTTGCGCTGGACAGACTTGCGCAAAACGATAGAATGTGCTGACTTTTGCCAACGCTTTCCAACCGATTGCGCAAGAAAATAGTCTTCATAAAAATGAAAAGTATTGGGTTTGTGCAACCGAAACCCTAAACAGGGCGGCGCAATATAACCAAATCTCTAAAAAAAGATAGGTTTGAAGATTCAATCATGTCGAAGAACCTTAAAAAGGGTTTTTGATCGAGCGACTACCTTGCAGTACGGGATGACTGACTTCGTATCGTGAAATGTGCGGCACAGCCCGGGTCGAAGACTCGGCGGGGGCTTTTCCCTTGTCGGCGGCGGAACGCTTCAGAGCCATTGAAGTCGACGGAGAAGAAGAAAAAGAGTCGGAGTGGGCTCGGGAATTTTCTCTCTTGAACAAAGTGGAAACAAGTAAAGAATGACAGAAGGAAGAAGGAGAACTATTTATAGTTTTTCGAGAGTAACGGTCGCCTCGAATTGCGCCGAAGAAATGGGAGCTGACTCCTCCAATTGCGCAGACAAGTCATTACTTGCGCAACTTGATTTTAAAATCAAAATTCAAAGTATTTCGAAGCTTTGACTATTTTCAAAACTTTGAAAACTTTGAAGGGGGTCTTGTAGGTCATAAAAATCAAGTTGCACCCATCAAAGAAGTCATAAAAATCAAATTGTGCATTCTTCAAGTGAACTGCACAGGAAATAGATTGTGCAGCAACTCAAGTGCGCAGGCTGAACTGCTCACTCATCCAAGTGCGCAAGCTGACGTGGTCTCGTCATCATTATCTGACAGAGAATCAGATCTTCTGACAGCTGACAGCACGAAGAACGAGGAAACTGTTCGTTTATCGGGCAGTACAGCGCTCGAGGACAGCTGTACATGCAGTACAATCTGCCAGACTCTCTACAGCGCAATTCAATCGAGCGCAATCTGAAGCCAGCACAATTGTGGCGCACTCCATCAAGACAACTGACAATGTACATGTGGCCTATATGCCATCAATTACTCACCATGTGGCAACTGTCTGTATACGACCAAACATATTTCAATCAAACAATACCACGCGTCACATACGGGTGGTCCACGATCGAGTAACTGTCCGCACAGTTCATTGCTTATGCAATCCAAAGTCTGCGTAATCCATCCTACGCAAGTCAGAATAACTGAAAGTTAGTTATTTCCAGAATTCTATAAATAGAGTTTCAAGTCTTCATTATCACACACATAAATTATCACCAGAGATCAGGAGTTCTTACCAAAGTGCTGCTGCATTCTTCAGAGGCTATCGTCATCAAAGTTTACATCGTCCAAGGGATAAAGCGATCATCATTCAGATTAAATTCCTATAGTTGTACTTTCCCAGAATTTTTGTAATCTTCTTACAAAGTTTATGAAATCAAGATCAACTTTTGTTTTTACAAACATCGGCCACATTGTTAGAGCAAGGTTCCGTGAGGGAGTAAGCGCGATTGATCACCAGTCCGGAAGGAGAAATCAGCACCACCCCGACTCCGATGACGATGTTACCCTTGGGTCTGGTCCTCGAAGCATCGTCGAAGAACATTCGCCATATATCATCGTGAGAGATCACATACGAGTCGGCGACCTCATCTGGGATGTCTTCGTATATTCTGGCCGACTCCGGGCCTGGCTGGGCTGCTAAAAAGTCTGTCAGAGCCTGACCTTTAACAGCCTTTTGCGGGACGAAGATCATATGGTAGGGGGACAGTAATATTGCCCATGTAGCGAGGCGAGAGCTGAGTGCCCCTGGTTTAGTCATGAGGACCCTGAGGGGGTTGACTCGTGATTTCATATGTATGGTTTGTCCTGTGACATAGTGTCGCGTCTTTTGAATGGCGAACACCAGAGCGAGGCATTCCTTCTCCATAGCAGTATATCGGTGCTCTGGCCCGATCATCATCCGGCTGAGGTAATATATAGCTTGCTCATGGCCTGCATCGTTGTTTTGTGCTAGCAGAGCGCTGAGGGAATGCTCCATTGCTCGTACAAAGAGCATGAATAGTTTTCCAGCAACCGGGGCCACCAGGACTGGAGGGTTCGACAAATATTCTTTGATGCTGTCAAAGGCACGCTGACATTCTTCGTCCCATACGAATGAGACGCCCTTCTTCATGAGATGGGTGAATGGCTGACAACGCTCGGAGAGGTTGGAAATGAACCTCCTGATGTAAGCTAACCTCCCTTGGAGGCCTCGGAGTTCTTGAAGATTTCTTGGGGGACCCATCTCCATGATTGCCTTTGTCTTCTCAGGATCTACGTAGATACCCTGGGAGGTGATGATGAAACCCAAGAACTTCTCGCTGGATACGCCCAAGAAGGATTTTATAGGGTTTATTTTTAAATTGTGCGCTCGTATTAGGTCGAACACTGTCCTTAGATCATACAGATGATCTTTCTTAGAGCGACTTTTGACGGCGATGTCGTCAACATAGCACTCCACAGTCTTGTGCAAGTGATCCCTGAAGATGATACTCATGGCTCTCTGATAGGTGGTGCCAGCGTTCTTTAAGCCGAAAGGCATGACTGTGTAGCAGAACGTGCCTATTGGTGTTCGGAATGATGTATGCTTTTCGTCGTCGAGAGACATCTTAATTTGGTTGTACCCCGAGAAGCCATCCATGAACGACATACGTTCAAAGCCGCAGGTGTTGTCAATCATGATGTTTGTGATAGTGAGGGAGAACTCATCTCTGGGGCATGCCTCGTTCAGATTGCGGAAGTCGATGTAGATTCGAATCTTTCCATTCTTTTTGAGGATCGGTACTATGTTGGCGACCCAGTCTGGATGTTGCTCCTCACGAATGAAGCCGCTGGCTATCAGTTTGTTGACTTCGACTTCGATTGCATCTATGATGCCTGGGCGGAAGCATTGTTGTTGTTGTTTGACTGGCTTTGCATCTGGCCGAATATTGAGTTTGTGAAGAGCAATATCGAGAATTAACCCTGGCATATCTTCATAGTTCCAGGCGAACACATCAATATATTCTTTGATGAGTTCCAGTAGTGATTCTCGCTCTTCGTCTGTCAGGCTTTTACTAACAAAGATTGGTTTTGGAGAAGAGTCGCTGCCTAGATCTACTTGCATTACCTCATCTTCAGTAGGAGGCTCTCTATGTTCAAATCGTTTCTCCCATTGTGCATCTACCTGTTGGGCCCACGGTTCTAATTCAAGGAGTTCAGGAAAGTCTTCACCTTCTTCGTAAGCATCAGCGAACGCCATATTGACAGACAAGACCTGTCTGAATATATCCCCGATGTTGATATTCGAATCAGAAGTTGGTGATCCGGTTGAGTGTGACTGCCAGTCGCATTCCTTATCTGAGCTTTCAGGGGTCGTTGTAGGCGTAACATATCCCAGTCCGCATCGGGTCTTGTTGTAGTAGTCCTGTGGTTTGCCAACCGGGACTGGCGACTTTAAAGGTAATTGTCGACCAGTGCCGTACTTCAAACCTGGCGTAGTCTCCAGATCATACCCCTATTTTTGCATGAGATATTTGGACTGGGGGCTATATAAATAGAGAGGCAGTCTTCCGGCGTTCGATTCGAGATTGACTTCTTCTATGGTGAAGGGCTGTGGATCATTCTTCCGATCGAAGATGATTGGATGATCCCCTCCCTCGATTATACAGTAAGTGTCTTCCGCGAGAGTGAGCTGATTTGCGGTGTAAACATTTGTCACCTGTGTGTGTAGGTGAGCGCGTATACCGTGTTCCATAGCTTACATCGTACAAAGCTTATTAAGCTCGGTGTAGTTCAAAGATAGCCCTTAATTAATGAAGTAAGATATCTTTTCTAGCGGGATTACATCTGTTTGCCATTGATTGTAAAAGTACAGAACAATTATCGGAGGACTGAACTTTGACTCACAATACAAACTCGCTCGTACAAAGAAAGCCTAGGGACAAAAACCTAGGTACAGCAGTCTAAGTACGATTGTTTATTTTAGATTCTGGGGGGTGACGATAGAGGCTCGGGAAAGCGACGACCGCTCTGCCTTACTCCTTGGACGATCGGTACGCAGCCTTGACTCGAGAAAGATCTGCTTGGTCGTTGACGAAGAAATGCCTTCTTGCTCTCTCTCTGATTGCCCTCCTGGCTTCTCTCTCTCTGTGTATATTCTCTCTCTGACTATGGGGGAAGTCTCTCTGTGTATACGTATTCTTCTCTGGTTTTTTCTTTTTTGTATCTCTCTCTCTCTCACAAGGGAATGGCACCTTGCTATTTATAATAGTGGGATGTGATCACTAGGGTTGCCAATGATTAGCACTTGGAGATGGCGGCGGCCTGGGGATTGATCAATCCAGGCCATTCGTTTCTGATTGTGACGAATCAGAACCATTAAGGGTAGATTACACCAAATCCCCATTAGCAATTAATTCTGATTGGCATAAATCTTCCTTATAATGATTCTCTAATATCTGCGAATAAATCAAATTTATTCTCCTGCCACGTGCCCCAGATCATTGGGATTCGACCCGATCTTGGATTACCATAAATCTGGGAGATTGATCGGCTGAGGACACGTGTCCTGAGAGCCAATGGTGAGACTGGAACCGCATGCAGATTGGGCCGCATGAGATTTGGGCTGCATGAATTTTGGGCCGCATAAGACTTGGGACACGTATCAGGGCTGTCTGGACAGTGGCCCCCTCCTTCAGACTTCTGAACCATATGATGAGCCGCATGAACCGCATAATGGTGTGTCTGCTTGAGCCGCATGGGCATGATCTTCTTGAGCCGCATAGGGATGATTCCACTCGAGCCGCATGGGACAGCTTCACTCTGAACCGCATGGGAAGTCTTCACTTCGAGCCGCATAAGCACACCCACGTGGCAGGGCCACGTGGCATTTTGTTGCTCTCGGAGGATCGTGTCAGAGATTTCTTTCTCTTTCCTAGAGATTTATCATCATGACAGAGTCATAATTACCTGCTTTGGTGTCAGGTCTGTCAACTTTTCAGAGGGGTCAGCCGTCAAAGTAATTAATGCAGCATGGATCGGAGGGGAGCACTGTCACGCCACATGTCTTCTGAGCCGCATGGAATACCTCTGGCCGTATAGCTCCTTATGCCGCATGACTCCCTGAGCGGCATGCGTTTTCTGAGCCGCATGGGTCTTTCTCTAGTATTTTCCATGCTTCTACAGGACCCCCTTCAAAGTTTTCAATTTGCAAAATTGAAATACTTTGAATAAGAAGCATGGCTGGATATTCTTCTGGCCGCGCATGGATATCTTGGCCGTATGGAAAGTTCTGCCGCAGTGGCGTCTCAGCCGCATGGATGGCCCAGCCGCATAGAAATTTCTGCCTCCCGACCATCTGAGTCGCATAGTTGCTATCAGCCGCATGGTCATTTGAACCGCATAAGCTCTTTGCCACGTCATTATGCCATGCGTGTGGATCTTTCTGGGACAGGAACCCAAGAGCTCAGTCTTTAAATGGCTGGTTTGGCTCAATAACCGAAGAGCTGATCGCTTTTGTACGAGGCGTCGGTCCACAGTTCTTCGTCAATAAATAGAAGGGCATTTGGACGGTCTTCTCTCTTAGACTATTCTTGACTCAAATTTTTGTCGTATTTTCTTCCTCTGATCATCAGACAACAATGGCACCCAGGGCTTCTAAGGCTGTAAAGAAGGCTGTGGCGAGGAGTAAGAAATCGGCTTCGCCCTCGACTGTCGTGCCCCCCGTTCGTTTTGATGTTCATATTGCCATCGAAGGTAAGGATTAGGTAGTCGATTTGAAACCCTAGCAGAGCCTGCTTCACTGCATGCTTCATGTACACGACTTTGACGTGAACTTCTCAAACTATATGGTCCGCATACGCGTCCCATGACTGAGCCGCATGAGACTTGTCTAAAACGAGCCGCATGAATATTTCTGACTGTTTTCATTTTCTTCGTCTTTGGTTCTCGTAGTATCCCCACCGAATGTTGAGACTGCGGCGTCAGAGGAGCCGCAGCCTCCTGTCATCAGCCAGGGATCTTCCTCTGTTAAGGAGGAAGTGAAGAAAGAAGAACCTGCGCCTGAGGGGAACGACAACTCTCCAAATATCGAGACTGTTGAGGGTGGCAGTGCTGGGAACCCTGTTTCTCCTATTCTGGACGAGGATGCTCTTCACTTGCATCCTTCATATGTGAGATGGTTGAGGGAATGGTACATGCGCTCCTGTAACTAGGATGTAGGGGCTTCTCGTGGATGTTTGTCTGTAGTCTTTTATTTTGTTTCGCCTTTCTTCTTGTCTTCATGAAGAACTCTTTTGACTTGCTTGCAATCGTGTTGATGTAACCAATTTCTGAATGAATGGAATATATATATTTGCTTCACTCTTTTGCTTTGTAATAATCCTCTTATTGGGACATTTTGCGTGGACCCATTATCCCTAACGTACCCTGGTTTTGTATACGGACAACAAGTTTAAAAAGAAAGGAACCAATCATACTGACTCAGAGGTGCTGAGGACATGGTGAGCATGAGGGTTTCTTTGATGGGGGGTACATAGAATAACTCAGAGGTAATGAGGACATGGAAATTCTATGTAGGGGTGATTTGTTTTTGGCGGAAATGGGACGACTCAGAGGTGATGAGGACATGGTCATCTTGGAAATTTGTGGATCCGTTACCTTTGTTGTGCACTGGGAGTGCAGGTATTAGATCATGAGGGAGGATCTCTTGTAGGAAGAAAGTTCAGCGGTATGATCATACATAACTTTCTACCTGAAAGAGTGACCGGGATGTGAGTTCAGAGGCACCATCGGGTACATGACTCGAGAATCTGGAGAATGGTGAGTGTGAGTTCAGCGGTACCAGCGGGTACATGACTCGAAAATCTGAAAAACTATGAGGGTGAGTTCAGTGGTATCAGCGGATACATGACTCGAAGATCTGGAAAATTATAGGGTGAGTTCATTGGTACTAGCGGGTACATGACTCGACAATCCATGAATGTTGGAATCAAAGTGTAAGTTCAGAGGTACCAGCAGGTACATGACTTGGAAATTTGGGATATCTTTATGGAAGAAGGGCATGAGTTCAGCGGTACACGCGGGTACGTGACTCAAAAATCTGTGAATGTTGGAATCAAAGTGTAAGTTCAGAGGTACCAGCAGGTACATGACTTAGGAATTTGGGATATGAGTTCAGCGGTACAAGAGGGTACGTGACTCGATAAGTTGGAAAATTAGGGGGTTGAGTTCAGTGGTACCAGCGGGCACATAACTCGAAACTCTGGAAAATGTTGTTTAAACATAGTATTTCTTCAGGAACTTGCCGTTGACGGGAAACATGAGCAAGTCTCCATTCTGCTTGGCGAGGCGGTAAGCACCATTGGAGAACACGGCCTCGATGATAAATGGGCCTTCCCATTTTGGCTGGAACTTGCCGGTGGTCTTGTGAGTCATGACCATTGGCCTCCTGACTACCAAAACAAGATCGCCCACTTGGAATGTTCTGACTTTGACCTTTTTGTTGAAGGCTCCTGAGATGTGCTTGGTATAATTCGATCCTTTGCTGAGCTAGGAGGCATTTTTCATCTAAGGCCTCTAACTCTTGTAGTCGACGTCGGTAGTTATCATCCGTTGTCAATTGATAAGTGAGGGCGACTCGAAGTGAGGGAATCTGAGTCTCTAATGGGAGAACTGCCTCACTCCCGTACACCAGAGAGGATGGTGTATTCCCGGTGGCTGTTCGAACCGTGGTGCGATAAGCCCATAAGCACTCGCCGAGCTTCTCGTTCCAGTCGCGTTTGTTGGAGGAGACAAATTTCTTAAGGAGTTTGATGATTGTTTTGTTGAATGCCTCTGCTAACCCGCTTGCTGCCGGGTTGTATGGTGTCGAAGCGACATTCTGAATGCGGTGTTTGTCGCAGAATCGGTAGAATGTGTGGCTTATAAACTGCGGACCATTATCATGGATGATCCTTCGGGGCAGTCCAAAGCGGTAGATGACGTGGTGCTTCAGGAAGCTGATTACGTTCGAAGTCTTGACTTCGGCGAGTGGGACAACTTCTGCCCCCTTTGAGAAGTAATCAGTGATCGCAAGTATGAAGCGATGTCCTCGGGAGGAAGGTGGGGTGATTGGACCAATGATATCCATTTCCTATGCTTCGAATGGCCAGGACGCCACTGTCGGATATAGAAATTCGGATGGTTGGTAAATGAAGTCTGCGTGGACTTGGCAGGCCTTGCATTTTCGGGAATAATTTATTGCATCAGCCACCATCGTGGGCCAGTAGTAGCCCATCCGGCGAAGGCGGTCTTGCAGCTTAGGGCCAGGCTGATGGGCCCCGCAGATACCGTCATGAGCCTCTCGTACGGCTTCTTTAGCTTCTGCGTTCGACAAGCACCAAAGTAGTAATCCGTCGTAGGAGCGGCGATACAGCATTTTCGTCTCTGTATCGTAGAAGAATCTGAGAGAACGTCGTCTGATAGAAGTAGCCTCCTTCGGGTTCTCGGACAGGATGTCGTAGACCACGAAGTCTATGAATGGTTGTCTCTAGTCTGGCGCTTCGTCGATCATCTGAGCAGAATAACTCGCCATAGCTTGAATGTTGTTCTTGGGGCAGACCAGCTCATGGTCGATTACATTGACCGAATGATGAGAGTGGTTTGGCACTGCTAGGGAAGCAGCCAGGCCTGCTAGGGCATCAGCTTCGATATTTTGGAGTCTGGGGACGTGTTCGATGAAGAATCCCTCGAATGAGGAGATAATGTTGATCGCTATTTGGTGGTAGGGGATCATGTCTTCATGGCGGACTTCATACGTCCCCCGAATCTGGTTGACGATTAATTGTGAATCGCCGTATGCTTCAAGGTATTCTACCCCCAGTTCTCTTGCGAGTTGGAGGCCAATGACCAAAGCGTTGTACTCGGCCACATTGTTAGAGCAGGGTTCCGTGAGAGAGTAGGCGTGATTGATCACTAGCCCGGTAGGAGAGACCAATACTACTCCGACTCCGACGACGATGTTTCCCTTGGGTCCGGTTCTTGAAGCGCCATCGAAGAACATCCGCCATATGTTATCGTGGGTGGTTGTATTTGAATCGGCGACCTCATCCGAGATTTCTTCGTATATTCTGGATGATTCCGATCCTGGATGGGCCGCCAAAAAGTCTGCCAGGGCTTGACCTTTGACAGCCTTCTGCGGGACGAAGATCATATGATAGGGGGACAGCAATATCGCCCATGTAGCGAGGCGGGAGCTGAGTGCCCCTGGTTTGGTCATGAGGACCCTGAGAGGGTTGATTCGTGAGATCACATGTATGGTTTGCCCCGTGACATAGTGCCGCGTCTTTTGAATGGCGAATACCAGGGCGAGGCATTCGTTCTCCACAGCGGTGTATCGGTGTTCGGACCCGACCATTATTCGGCTGAGATAGTAAATGGCCTGCTCGTGGCCTGCGTCGTTGTTTTGTGCTAGCAGGGCACCGAGGGAGTGTTCCATTGCTCGTACATAGAGCAGGAATGGTTTTCCAGGGACCGGGGCCACCAGGACTGGAGGATTTGATAAATATTCTTTGATGTCATCGAAAGCGCGCTGGCATTCCTCGTCCCATACGAATGAGACTCCCTTCTTCATGAGGTGGGTGAACGGTCGGCATCGCCCGAAGAGGTTGGAAATAAACCTCCTGATATAAGCTAGCCTCCCTTGGAGGCCTCTAAGTTCACGGAGATTTTTTGGGGGACCCATCTCCATGATTGCCCTCGTTTTCTCGGGGTCTACATGGATACCCCGTGCAGTGATGATGAAGCCCAAGAACTTCCCGCTGGATACGCCCAAGAACGATTTTGTAGGGTTCATCTTCAGGTTGTGGGCTCGCATTAAGTTGAACACCGTTCTCAGGTCTTGCAGATGATCTTCCTTACGGCGACTCTTGACGGCGATGTCGTCGACATAGCATTCCACTGTCTTGCGCAAATGTTCTCTGAAAATGATACTCATGGCTCGCTGATATGTAGCGCCAGTATTCTTTAGACCGAATGGCATGACTGTGTAGCAGTATGTGCCAATCGGGGTTCGGAATGAGGTGTGCTTTTCGTCGTCGGGAGACATCTTGATTTGATTGTACCCCGAGAATCCATCCATGAATGACATACGTTCAAAGCCGCATGTATTGTCGATCATGATGTCTGTGATAGGAAGGGGAAATTCATCTTTGGGGCATGCCTCGTTCAGGTTGCGGAAGTCGATGCAGATTCGAATCTTCCCATTCTTCTTGAGGACGGGTACTATATTGGCGACCCAATCAGGATGTTGCTCTTCACGAATGAAGCCACTGGCTATTAGCTTGTTGACTTCGGCTTCGATCGCGTCCATGACGCCTGGGCGGAAGCGTCGTTGTTGCTGCTTGACTGGCTTTGCATCTGGCCGTATATTGAGTTTGTGGAGAGCGATGTCAGGATTTAACCCCGGCATGTCTTCATAGCTCCAGGCGAACACATCAATGTATTCTCTGACAAGTTCTAACAGCGACTCTCGTTCTTCGTCAGTTAGGCTTTTACTGATAAAGATCGGTTTTGGAGAAGATTCGCTGCCGAGATCTACTTGTATGACTTCATCTTCAGTAGGAGGTTCTCTCAGTTTGAACTGCTTTTCCCATTGTGCGTCTAATTACTGGGCCTATGGCTCTAGCTCAAGTATTTCGGGGATGTCTTCGTCTTCCTCGTAAGCATCGGTGAATGCCATGTTGACTGACATGACTTGTCTGAACACATCTCCGATGCTGGTATCTGAGTCGGAAGTCGGTGATCCGGTTGAATGTGACTGCCAGTCGCATTCTTTATCTGAGCTTTCAGGGGTCGTAGTAGGCGTTACATGCCCTAACCGAATCGGGTTTTGTTATAGTAGTTCCGTGGTTTGCCCGCCGGGGCTGGCGTCTTCAAAGGTAATCGTCGTCCAGTACCGTAGTTCAGTCCTGGCATTGTCTCTAGATCATACCCCTGTTTCTGCATGAGATATTTGGATTGAGGGCTATAGAGATACAGAGGCAGTCTTCCAACATCTGACCCGAAGTCGACTTCTTCCATGGCGAGGGGATGCGGGTTGTTCGTCCGGCCGAAGATGATTGGGTGGTCCCCTCCCTCGATTATTCGGTAAGCGTCTTCTACTGGAGTAAGTTGGATAGCGGTGTACACATTTGTCACCTGTGTATGTAGGTGAGTGCCTATACCGTGTTCCATAGCATACATTGTACATAGCTTATTGAGCTCGGTGTAGTTCAAAGATAACCCTTTATTGATGAAGTAAGGTATCTTTTCTAGAGGGATTACATCATCTGCGGAGGGAGCATCAGTGTGGGCAGCCACATACTTGGCTAGCTCTGGTTCCTCTTCGGCTACCCCCTGTGTGAATGAAGATTGAGAGGGCGTCCTAGTCAGCTTGATCTTCAGAGGTTCAACTGACGGAGCGGAGCGTGGGGTTGTCGGTAGAATAGCAACCCCCAGTCTGGCACTTGATGTGGAGCGAGGGGTGGCTGGTTCGCTTGAAGTGTCAGACCTCGCATCGGGGTGACGACCTTTCTTAGGCAGGCGTATCGTCAGAGGTCTATCGGAGGGATTGAGCTTCTCTGTTTGGGATTGACTGACTCTCGGCAATCTGATGGTAAGTGGCCCTGTCGTGGGTCTCGGTACCTGGCCGGACCTTGGCAGCCGGATTCTCAACTGCTCTTCCTGTGCCGAGAGGCTGATCGCGTCCTTACGCAGCGTGGCCGTAAGGGGTGCGGAATTGCCTGGCTTGCGAGCCTGGAGGTGGATTGTCAGAGGTTCTTCTGATCCCATGGTTGCTTCAACATCAGTTTATTTATTTCCTCCTTCAAGGTGCCTCTTCGACTTTTCGTATAGGCAGGAGTCCGAGTAATAAGATTCGACCCCTTTGAAGGGATCGATGTCAGCAAATTCTGTCCTCACGAAGCCGTGCTTGTCGACATATTTGAAGCATTGGTGTAGCGTGGAAGGCACGATCATGTAATCGTGTATCCAAGGGCGCCCCAAAAGGATGTTGTATGAAGTATCGGCATCTATGACGTAGCAAGTGACTTCTGATTGGAGATCGCCAATCTGACATTTCAGACGGATCTTCCCGATTGGGTAGCTCCTGCCCGAATTAAACCCGCTGATGGCGGTGTTTGTAGGGGTCAGGCGATGCATCGGGATGCGAAGATGATGCAGTAGTCCTTTTGGAATGATGCTTATGGAAGACCCAGGGTCAATGTGCATCCGGTCCACCTTTATGTCGCCGATGTAGCCTGTGTAGTATAATGGGCGATCGTGTAGATTAGTCTTGATGAGCATGTCTTGTGGAGTGAAGACGATGTTGGGCATTACTCCCGTACAGGCACTGTCTTGGAGGTCTGCGGGCTGATTTTCTCCCGTGAGGTTGACCTGAGCCAGGTACACGTCGGCATTTTGAAGTGCATCGCTCAAAGCTGCGCGGACATCCTTCGAGAGTCTTAGGAGTTCATATAAGGACAATTTGGCCGGTGTATTGGCCAATTGTGCCAAGATGTCGAAGTTGTAGGGCCTCTCCAGCCCCTGAGATGTTTTCTTTCGGAGGGATTTGTCGAAGCGAGTCTCCTTCAGCCTAGGCTTGTCGGTCGTCGAAGGCTGAGCCGGTCCTGGAGGATCAGTGGTAGTGGGCGGATGATCATCAGTCGAGTTTTCAGCCACAGGTTGAGATTGTGCTCCGGATCGAGTAACAACGGCCGTGACTTCCTCTTCATCTGCTGAGGTGGTACGGCAGGATCTGACTTTTCTACTTTTCTTTTTAGAAGATGGAGTGGACTGAGTTACCTCGTGGACTAGGTCCTGATGGACCCACATGATTTTCCCTTATGATGTGGTGAGGGGTACTAGACCAGCAGCTTGAGCAGGCGGGAGACTAGCAATCTCCATCATTGCCAGAGGGACGGGTATAACCCCGTCCTGGGTCTCTGTTAGAGGGAAGCTGCCGAATTGTACGGACACCATGTTGGCTGCCACGGTTACCTCTTCGAAATCGATGGCCAGAGCGTTCGAATCGATGAGGTTCTGGATATATCGTTTCAGTTGGTAGCAGTCGTGCGTAGCATGGTGGACGTAGCGGTGGTAATGGCAGAACTTTGGGTTCTCCAGATCAGCCGGCCGAGGCTCCCGTCTGGGTAGAGGAAGCTGAATCCTATCTCCATGTATGAGCATGTCCAAGATAGGCTTGACGTGACCATCTTCAAAAGAGTAAGTGATTTGAGGCCATTGTTTGTCCGCAGGTTGCGACTCAGGCTTCTGGGCTGTATCGGCCACCATAGCCTGCTTGCCTCTGTTGTCCCGGTTGTTGGAGGGGCTACCCCATTGTCGTTGGTGGTGCTGGGACGCTTGCCCTTGTTCTCTCCCTCTGAGATATGTAATCCCAGTTGGCGAGCCTTCTTTAATCGTTCTTCGGCACTTGTAGCACTAATGATAAAAGCCTTCTAGTCCTTGAATTGACTCTCGCCCATCCAGAGACTGATTGTTGGGAGTAGTCTCTTTTGGCAAATTTCGATCAAGGAAGAGTCTGGATTGCCAGATGGTAACTTCATTGCAGTTTGACGAAACCGCTCAATATAATTCCTCGTCAGCTCTTTCTCTCCTTGAATGACGTCCATGAGGGTAGACATCGTGACGTCCTGCCCTACCTCATAGAATCTCTTCAAGAACAGGCGTTTGAAGCCAGCGAAGGAATGGATGCAATTCTCCGGCAGGTTACGGTACCAATCGAAGGCGACTCCTTCCAATGCCCCAATGAATAACTGCGTGAGGATAGCGTCATCATGGGGAAGATGGTCGGTAGTGACCTCAAAGTAAGTGATGTACCGACTTGCTGAAGTCTTGCCATCATATGGGTTGATATTGAACGGCTTATATCTTGGTGGAAAGGGAACATCCCTCCATTCAGCAGGATATGGTTGCCGTATCCTGAGGTCTTGAGAGTTTTCTCGGGCATGGAACATTGCTCGGAGCTCCTGAACCTCTCTTCTTACTTCTCGGGCCTCGTCTGTCACGGGGGGAAGTTATCTCGGGAGGATTGTTGCCCGGGTTCGGTGCCGCTGAATTTGAATCTACGTTGATTGCGGGACCCGTGCTTGTCTGGCCAGGTGTCACCCCCTGCAGATTAGGAAGCGCCGCTTTGATCTCGTCTACAGACTTGACCAAGGCGTACAATATGGCCTCCAAAGTGTCGATGCGCTGGCGATCACCGGAACCGCCTTGATTGCTGTCTGTCATGAACACCGTCTTTACATGAGGAGTGACGGAAGGAGTGGTGGAGGATGTACCCTCCGAGTCGTACCCGTGCATCGAGAAATCATCAGGATATGTGGGGATGTTCTCTTCAGATTCGGACTCGGAAGGAACACTACCCCCAGCTTCAGAACTTGCTTCGTCTAGGATGTCCTTGGGGACGTCGGTATCTGTTGTATCCGTCGGAGGATTTGCTTCCTCCAGTCCGTATTCCTGGAACGTCGGATTGTCGTAGATGTTTGGAGGAGCGCTACCCCCAGTTCCGACGACCCCCAATGTTGCAGACGACGAACTTCCTACTGCAGAAGTTTTCGCCTTCGAACGGGTGTGTTGAAATACTCCAGACGATTTCTTAGCTGCAGTAGTTGACACCTTTGGGCTGGAGATGCTCGTTTTCTTCCCTCTTCCCTTGGCGAGAACTTTCTGCGCGGACTTGCAGGAGACAACATGAGGTGCCTCGTCTTCTGAGCTCGGGTGATGTAGTCTTTGGAAGACGGATGGCCGGTCTTCCATCACCGTCGCGTTGCTGCAACAGCAGTTGACGATGATCTAGGTGCATTGATGTCCGTGTGAGGGCTCTTTACACCCCGAAGCTCCTTCTCTTTCCTTGCGTTTGTGGAGGATAACCTCACGCAGGTCAGAGGAACCACTTTGTCTGTTTGCCGTCGGGGGCTGGACTTGAGTGGTTTTATACAACTTCCCATCAGAGGCCCGCGTGATAATCAACGGGACGCCTCGATAGTCAGAGGTTGGGGCAGTCGTCTGGACTTGATGAGCCCGCGCTGCCCTAGACTTCCTTCTTTTAGCACTTGTGGGTGCGTAATAGGAGGAGTCTAAGTCGAATACCACAGAGTCTGGATTATCATCCAGAGAATGACCAGAGTCAGGACCGCATGAAAGCCGGTCGAAGACTGATCGAGAGAAGCGTGGGACGGACGCTATACGGCTAGCATTGGGTACCGTGCAGGCTGTCTGCATACGGCTGTCTTTTATTGTAGGATGAGTCTTTATGCGGCTAGGATTCACGACCGTGCAGGCTGACCGCATACGGTTGGCATCTGTGGCCGCATGGGTTTTCTGCAAGCGATTGACTTTAATAGCCGCATGAGTCTCATCCGTACGGTTGGCAACTGTAGCCGCATAAGTTATGCGACTGACAGATGTGGCCGCATGAGTTTTCTTTATGCGGTCGGCGGTTGTAGCCGCATGGGCTTTCTCCCTGCGGCTAATACTCTTCTGTGGCTCGGATCGCGTAGAGTTCCTCTTTGCCCCTGCAAGTCCAGCATCATAGTGTTTTCTTCTGTCGGACTTGGGGACAGCAGAGTTGTCTACGGTCTGAAGTGGGGCCGCAGGGGAGTCTTTCTCGCCATCTTGAGCAATAGAGGGCACCCCATCAAGGGCTTGCGGAGGAGCAAATGATTTTGGCCTCCGCTCTTTGCGAGCCTTTATGGTACGGGTGCGCTTCTGGACCGGGCCAGTGCTACCTTCAGAGAGCATCTCTTCGAACGCCTGTTGGTCGAAGCGTACGACCATCTTCTGTTGTGTAGAGCCAAGTTTGGCTGCGTCCGATTGCGTCACCAACTCCTCAGCCGTGGAGAAGTTAGTCCCCAGCAGAGTCGCCATCGTGTTTGCCATTGATTGTAAAAGTACAGAACAATTATCGGAGGACTGAACTTAGACTCACAATACAAACTCGCTCGTACAAAGAAAGCCTAGGGACGAAAACCTAGGTACAATAGTCTAAGTACGATTGTTTATTTTAGATTCTGGGGGGTGACGATAGAGGCTCGGGAAAGCGACGGCCGCTCTGCCTTACTCCTTGGACGATCGGTACGCAGCCTTGACTCGAGGAAGATCTGCTTGGTCGTTGACGAAGAAATGCCTTCTTGCTCTCTCTCTGATTGCTCTCCTGGCTTCTCTCTCTCTGTGTATATTCTCTCTCTGACTATGGGGGAAGTCTCTCTGTGTATACGTATTCTTCTCTGGTTTTTTTCTTTTTTGTATCTCTCTCTCTCACAAGGGAATGGCACCTTGCTATTTATAATAGTGGGATATGATCACTAGGGTTGCCAATGATTAGCTCTTGGAGATGGCAGCGGCCTGGGGATTGATCAATCTAGGCCGTTCGTTTCTGATTGTGACGAATCAGAACCATTAAGGGTAGATTACACCAAATTCCCATTAGCAATTAATGCTGATTGGCATAAATCTTCCTTATAATGATTCTCTAATATCTGCGAATAAATCAAATTTATTCTCCTGCCACGTACCCCAGATCATTGGGATTCGACCCGATCTTGGATTGCCATAAATCTGAGAGATTGATCGGCTGAGGACACGTGTCCTGAGAGCCAATGGTGAGACTGGAACCGCATGCAGATTGGGCCGCATGAGATTTGGGCCGCATAAATTTTGGGCCGCATAAGACTTGGGACACGTGTCAGGGCTGTCTGGGCAGTGGCCCCCTCCTTCAGACTTCTGAACCATATGATGAGCCGCATGAACCGCATAATGGTGTGTCTGCTTGAGCCGCATGGGCATGATCTTCTTGAGCCGCATAGGGATGATTCCACTCGAGCCGCATAGGACAGCTTCACTCTGAACCGCATGGGAAGTCTTCACTTCGAGCCGCATAAGCACACCCACGTGGTAGGGCCACATGGCATTTTGTTGCTCTCGGGGGATCGTGTCAGAGATTTCTTTCTCTTCCCTAGAGATTCATCATCATGACAGAGTCATAATTACCTGCTTTGGTGTCAGGTCTGTCAACTTTTCAGAGGGGTCAGCCGTCAAAGCAATTAATGCAGCATGGATCGGAGGGGAGCACTGTCACGCCACATGTCTTCTGAGCCACATGGAATACCTTTGGCAGCATAGCTCCTTATGCCGCATGACTCCCTGAGCCGCATGCGTTTTCTGAGCCGCATGGGTCTTTCTCTAGTATTTTCCATACTTCTACAACATCATCTGCGGATGGAACATCAGTGTGAGCGGCCACATACTTGGCCAGTTCTGGTTCTTCTTCGGCCACCCCCTGTATAAATGAAGACTGAGAGGATGACTTAAGCAACTTGATCATCAGGGGTTCTGCTGGTGGAGCAGAACGTGGTGTTGTTGGCAAACTAGCAACCCCCAGTTTAGTACTCGATGCTGGACGGGGAGTGGTTGGCTCGCTAGAAGCCCCAAACTTTGTATCGGGCTGACGATTCTTTTTGGGAAGACGTATTGTCATTGGCTTGTCAAAGGGATTGAGCTTCTCCTTTTGTGGCTGGCCGACTCTAGACAGTCTGATTGTCAGTGGCTCCGTTGTGCGGTCTTGGAGCTTGGCCGGACCTTGGCAGCCGGATTATCATTTGCCCTTCTTGTGCCGATAGGCTGATTGCGTCCTTACGCATAGCGGCCGTAAGGGGTGCGGTCTTGCCAGGTTTGCGAGCTTGGAGGTAGATCGTCAGAGGTTCTTCTGATCCTGTGGCCGTCTCAGTACGAGCTTGCACATCTCCTTCACCAAGGTACCTCTTCGAATTTTCGTATAAGCAGGAGTCTGAGTAGTAGGTGTAACGCCCCAGTCCCAAAATACGTAGGGCCAAGTACGTAGACATGCCAGCTGTATACATACGAAATACATGGACCTCGTATGTATACATAAGCTGTAAAATGTAGTAATCCAAGATAACTAAATCTCATCCACAATGAAAGGAATAATAATATAGAAATCAACTTAAATATTTATGATACAATCGTTGGGCGGAGACAAAGTCCACTACCAACTAATTTAATAGAGAAGAAATATACAAAGAAAGTGATTGGTCGAGCGAAGCAATGACAAGTCCAAAAGCAGTCATCACGAAGGAAGGAATGGCCTTAGCTAGAGCACCTGCAGAAAACATGAACACACACCTGGAGAAAACCAGGTCCTCAGAGGGACGTAACAAGACACATAATATCATGCCGATAAACTGAATAAATAAAGCTCAATAGAAAAGTATGCGTGGGTAAAGGTTCCTAACCATTCTATGTGGATTTCAATTTAGAGGACAACGTTCTACGCAGGGGCTGTCTCAAGCAAGTAATAAAGAGTGGCCAACAAGTAGCGCTCATCCGAGACACTATCGGCCGGGTAACACGTAGCGCTCATCCGAGACACTATCTCCCAAATGTGTGTAAAATAAAAGTAGCCCCTACGCTAGTAGCTGTCCCCTCCCTCCCAAATGATACAATACGTGTGTCATAACCATGACACACAAACACATGTCGTTTCTACAACACGAGTTTATAATAGATAACTGTCAAGTCTTCTAACATGCCTCTATTGACAGTTATTTCTACGCATGCGCACGGAGGATCAGCCCACACGCAAGTGACCTTTATATGATACTCACAACTCTCACACACAACTCGTGTACAATCGTGACAAGTCAATAAGACACACTAAATTTGGCGGTAGTCCCTTAACTCTAAGTTAATTACATAAAATATAGTAATTTGCATCTATATATAATTTAGAAAGAAACAACTTGAAAATAAAGAAAACATGTATGATATTGAGCAGAAAATTAAACAGTAAAGGCAAGGTGTCTTGCCTGAGGTTATGTGTAAAAGGGAATAATCCAGTAGCTCGAACCGGCAAAATAAACAAAGCAAGAAAAGCCAAATCCCGTAGATGACTCCGGATGCTGCAACGACCATCACGAACGAGTTTGGAATATAAGATATGCCTAGGAAACGCCTGTCCAAAAGTTAAATTCTGGAACAGGGGCAAAATCGTAATTTCGGGTCAAAACGATGTCCGCCATTGGACCCGCTTTGCACCAAAATGTGCGCCAGAACCTACGGTCTCTAAAGTCATCAAACTATATGTCTACAGATTTGTTTTGATGAAACGAACCCAACGGTATGTCCAATTTTGGATTCCGGTGGGCTGTGCACAAATTCGCCCGTTGAGTGGGATTGTGGGCCCGCCAAAATAGCGTCCCGATCAATGGTCTCAGAATCGGACCAAACTTGGCTCACAGGACCAGAAAAATATTTCGAATCCAATGGCGCAAGTTTCATCGCGATATGATGAGTGTGCACAAAGTTCTGATTTAATTTGCAAATGGTTGATACGGGGTATCTCGACGGATACGCACTGATTTTGTCGCGCACATGCAACGAAATCGGGTTCCGTCAGTTCCCACACGTCAACAACATCTATACGCGCCTTTCGATGTGTATAGTGCATGACCACGTCACCCGGTTTGTCGGGGCGTACGTCGTATCGGGTGTTTTTCCACTTTTGAAAACAGAATTTATAATTTTTCGGAAAACTTTAACAACATGTAACTTTCTACATACTAGATGAAAAGTGATTCCAGAAGGTGCGTTGCAATCTCGGTTATGTTGTCTTTGACTGATTGTAATTAGTTTTTACGAAAGTTTAATGGATAGCGAGAAAAGTGGCCAACAAGTTGGTGTTTTGAAACAGTTTTTAATATTCAGAAAAGTGGGTTTTTCTCCAACTTCATCCCAATTTTCGAGCAAGTTGGATGGCCATGTCAAAATCCACCTTGGGGATCTCGAAGAGGGTCATGTGGGCTTTCTACACGAATTTACGGATCGAAAATCGGAGTAGAATTGACAGAGAATCAAACGGGGAAGTTGAGTACCTTAAAGTGGAAATCTGTTGTTGTTGTGGGTATTGGTTGTTGTCGTTTCCGTTGCCGTTGTCGCGGGGTGCTGCTGTGCTCACGGAGGAGAGCAAAGGGGATGGAGGAAGAAGATGGAAGAAAAAAGAAATTAGGGTTTGGGATTAAGTGGCGGCAATGGAGTTGTAGTTGCTGTTGGTTTTAATAAAGATGTAAGGGTCGGCCATATAAATATGTTGCTAATGCTTCCCATTGAAGTTGTGGCTTCAAATAAGGTTGGGCCCTCCCTTCTAACGCATGCTTGCATGCTGCAGCCATACTTGTGGTGGTCGGCCCCTTATATGGATATATATATAATAATATATAAAATATATGATATATATTAATATATATGATATATATTAATATATATAGACATATTTATATGGATACATAATTATATCTATCCATATATATGCACAAAATCTCCAAAAATCTTTTTTAAAAACCAAATAACATTTAAAAGTCAACTATCCAATTATTTAATATAATTGAGCATATCTACATATATATATATAAATTCAATCCTTAATAAATCAACTCAAAATAATAATGATATTTAAATAGGAAAATATATTTATTAAATCTCCACAAAATAACTTAAATTATAATAAAATAATAATCGTCCCAATGGGTGAACTTTACCGCTCACCCATGTATGGGTCCAAAAAATTGTACCATCTTGTAAAATATTATTTTATTAATAAAACATAAATTTTGTACCAAAAGTCAATAAATATTTAACAAGTCTCAAAATTATTTAAAAATATTTGTACACACATGAAATGTTCCTACATGGCCACCTTAGTCACCCCACATGCTCACATGGGCTTAAATTTTGTTCAGACCCTGTTCGGGCTGAATTGGCCAAACCGGGTCATCAAAAAAATAAATAAAACCATAAATTGTATAAATTTATTTTTAAGTCTAATAAATTAAAAAAATAAATAAATAAAAATAGGGGTTTTATATCCTACCCAACTTACAAGAATTTTGTCCTCAAAATTTAGGATTAATAGGGTAGATAGGGTTGGGGAATAGGAAGAGTTCGTCAATACCAAAATACAATTAAATTTTGGAGGAGGCGATAAAACGTCGTTCAACACCACCGTACAATAGAAAATTGTGAAGTCGATATAAACAAAAATATATCATGGTTATGGAATTGAATAAGGATTGCTAGTGAAGGTAACAAAATTTTGAATATCCAATTTTAGAGAACAGTAAGGAATTGAGTAGACCAAAGAGAATAAATTAGACATTTAAAAAAAAGTGATCCCTTAAGGGAGAACTGGATAATAATCGCCTTGGCCGAGGATTTGATTAAGTGAACGATTAGAATCATTCTCGAGTGCTCAAGAATACTTGGGAGGACACGATAACAATTCTAGGGTTAAGGAACGAGGAGTAGTTAAAGGCGAGGATACAGCTACATGAGTCGGTCGGTGGCTATCCATATTTGTGTATAATTAATCGATTGGGCAACCAAAGATGATACCTTGAGTCTATCTAGCAAGTACAGTGCCTTGTCTTTCCAAAATAAGTAAAAGACAAGAACAACAAAGATTTCAAAGACGGTGTTATATATTGAGTACGAATTGCAGGGTTCATAGGCGGCAAAAATAATTCAAAGGAGAATTGCCAAGGCTATTGCGGAAGAGACCCTAAGGCAGGTTTAACTATGTCTCCATCCGCATAGAATAAGATATAATAAGCGAACCAAAGTGCAATAGGTTGATCAGACCATCATGCACAGGTTCTGATTAGACAATATGTTAGTGGGTGCACCCAATAAAATTTGTCATGATCAAGCTTGGTAAAAAAATAAGCTTGCAAAACTGAAGCTACATTAGCAGCATGAGATAGCCAAAATATGAGCAAGGAAGGTACGACTGAAGGAAATTTTAAATAGTCCAAGATCTTTTAAAATCGAGTCTTGCCCGAAGTGTGGGCCTATACAGTTGTCCTAGTATTTCTTTATTTATGGCTGGATAACTAGATAAGGTAGGGTCCTCTGAATTTATAGTCTAAGTGAACTTACCAATGTGGTTCATGAGGAAAAAGGTTTGCTAGGTGGTGAGGTATTCTACCCAACTTACAAGAGTTAAACTAGTAGTGTGATGGGACAACAGGTCAAGCAATCAAGATAAAATACAAATTTGAGCATTACGGAATTAAGTAGAACAAAATCACATATCGGTCGAAGGAATTGAGTCGAGATGGAATCCCTATTCGAAAATATATCGGTATCATGGTAAAGATTATAGTTGGCCATTTTGACCATAAGGTCATATCAAGAAATAGAGTACAAGGAGATGGGTTTTGGTGGGACATGATATGTCTACAGGAAGGTGGACTTGTCTAGGTCTTACATATGGAATTTATTGGAAGAAAAAGTCTAGTGTTGTACTCCAAATATCTAAGTCACGGTAAGGGATGCAAAAAGATCTAAAATAGAAAGTGGGAGTTCACGAGATGATAATTAATGCACAAAATAAAAAAGATTCAGTTAAAGCATGAGATCAAATTAATTAAAGAATCCATAAAAATAATTTAGGAACAAAATTCCGGAGAGAAGATAGTCTCCTAGATGAATACAGTTAAGGAACCATTAAATCATTAATCAAATTGCAAGTGGGTTAGAAGTTCGCAATTAAAAGATCTAGAATTGAAGGAAGGTCGAGTAGGCCGAGGTAAAAATACAGTCACATAGCTAAGTAGATGACTAACAACACTTGTGTATATACTACTATCATGGTCATGGGTGACATGGCAATTAGTGTGGAATACTCAGTAGGGTTATCTTGGGGCCTACCATTAAAATTAAACTCAAGTTTCCTCCAAAAAGTTCAAAAATAAACTTTCAAAAATAAAACACCAGAATTTGTATTCACTCCAAGCCGTTCAAATTCATCATAAAAATTTAAATCACTCTCATAAATCTCAAAGCAAAATTTTATCACGTTACTACTAACCTAATCCAAAATTTACGTTTAAATTCAACTATTTAACTCGAGAGTTCATAATTTACGAATCCATAAAAAATTTCATAATCAATCAAAATTTAACACTCTAAAATTTTCAAATAACTCATAATAAAACTCTTAGCATTTAAAAGCAATAATAAAAAATTTAAGCTTCATGCTATCATAAATTTTAACTTCCATTCATGCTAAGTTATTCCAACAAAATCACAACTTTTAAATGGTAACTTCCTGTAATCAATCCAAAAAAAATTTCCATCGCATCCTTCGAAATTCTCCAAAAATTTAATATTAGCAATCCCACATTAAACTAAAATTTTCAAATAATCTTATCAGTCAAAATCTTTTTTTTTTTTACCAAAAATCTAAATAGATTTGTAAATCCTCAATCACAGGACACCATTTAAAATAAAATTTTCTAAAAAATCGTTTTCATAACTTTCAAATATTTTAAACCAAAATTCACCGTCATTACTTCCACTTAAAATTCAAATTTACAAAACTCAAAAATCACGAGTTGTACGATGCAAATTTAAATAATTTCTACAACCACATTTGAAATCTAAGATCATTTTCAAACCCAATTTATAACTGCTCAAAGGTGTATAACTATAATCCAAAAAACCATAAATGTAACAACTCGAATTCAAATAAATTTTATATTTGCTTAAAGATGTATAGCTATAACCCCATAATTCATAAATATCAAAACTCAAAACTCCAATCAATTTCTTAAATCAATGGTATAAAGATTCTAGCTATATATATATATATATATATTTCCTTCATGCAGTATCAATCCTATGGTGCTTACTATTTAGAAATATCAAGATTAAAACTTTCCTTGGTAATATCCTACTTTACCAATTACTAATCATTAAATCACACAAAAAAAATATTTTTAACTCAATTAGAGTCTTGAATGTATTCCAATTGCCAATATAACCATTCTAGCCATGTGTTTGACCTATGAGCATATACTAGTGTAGTCATCTTTCTAGTTGACACTAAGCACGAAAATAATAATCGACGGTAGAAAGGAATCAAGCAAGATGCAGTTCAAGGAGGTCGAACAAGAGTTCGGAATTTGAAGCCAAGGGAAGAGGTCAAGCTGTATGAATGAGATTCCTAGATTCTAATCCTATGTTGCAGGCTCACATCGGTACAATTACGTAACCGAAGTGACAAACTGGACCTGCATGGGCCACCACAAAAACATGTAACGCCCCAGTCCCAAAATACGTAGGGCCAAGTACGTAGACATGCCAGCTGTATACATACGAAATACATGGACCTCGTATGTATACATAAGCTGTAAAATGTAGTAATCCAAGATAACTAAATCTCATCCACAATGAAAGGAATAATAATATAGAAATCAACTTAAATATTTATGATACAATCGTTGGGCGGAGACAAAGTCCACTACCAACTAATTTAATAGAGAAGAAATATACAAAGAAAGTGATTGGTCGAGCGAAGCAATGACAAGTCCAAAAGCAGTCATCACGAAGGAAGGAATGGCCTTAGCTAGAGCACCTGCAGAAAACATGAACACACACCTGGAGAAAACCAGGTCCTCAGAGGGACGTAACAAGACACATAATATCATGCCGATAAACTGAATAAATAAAGCTCAATAGAAAAGTATGCGTGGGTAAAGGTTCCTAACCATTCTATGTGGATTTCAATTTAGAGGACAACGTTCTACGCAGGGGCTGTCTCAAGCAAGTAATAAAGAGTGGCCAACAAGTAGCGCTCATCCGAGACACTATCGGCCGGGTAACACGTAGCGCTCATCCGAGACACTATCTCCCAAATGTGTGTAAAATAAAAGTAGCCCCTACGCTAGTAGCTGTCCCCTCCCTCCCAAATGATACTATACGTGTGTCATAACCATGACACACAAACACATGTCGTTTCTACAACACGAGTTTATAATAGATAACTGTCAAGTCTTCTAACATGCCTCTATTGACAGTTATTCCTACGCATGCGCACGGAGGATCAGCCCACACGCAAGTGACCTTTATATGATACTCACAACTCTCACACACAACTCGTGTACAATCGTGACAAGTCAATAAGACACACTAAATTTGGCGGTAGTCCCTTAACTCTAAGTTAATTACATAAAATATAGTAATTTGCATCTATATATAATTTAGAAAGAAACAACTTGAAAATAAAGAAAACATGTATGATATTGAGCAGAAAATTAAACAGTAAAGGCAATGTGTCTTGCCTGAGGTTATGTGTAAAAGGGAATAATCCAGTAGCTCGAACCGGCAAAATAAACAAAGCAAGAAAAGCCAAATCCCGTAGATGACTCCGGATGCTGCAACGAACATCACGAACGAGTTTGGAATATAAGATATGCCTAGGAAACGCCTGTCCAAAAGTTAAATTCTGGAACAGGGGCAAAATCGTAATTTCGGGTCAAAACGATGTCCGCCATTGGACCCGCTTTGCACCAAAATGTGCGCCAGAACCTACGGTCTCTAAAGTCATCAAACTATATGTCTACAGATTTGTTTTGATGAAACGAACCCAACGGTATGTCCAATTTTGGATTCCGGTGGGCTGTGCACAAATTCGCCCGTTGAGTGGGATTGTGGGCCCGCCAAAATAGTGTCCCGATCAATGGTCTCAGAATCGGACCAAACTTGGCTCACAGGACCAGAAAAATATTTCGAATCCAATGGCGCAAGTTTCATCGCGATATGATGAGTGTGCACAAAGTTCTGATTTAATTTGCAAATGGTTGATACGGGGTATCTCGACGGATACGCACTGATTTTGTCGCGCACATGCAACGAAATCGGGTTCCGTCAGTTCCCACACGTCAACAACATCTATACGCGCCTTTCGATGTGTATAGTGCATGACCACGTCACCCGGTTTGTCGGGGCGTACGTCGTATCGGGTGTTTTTCCACTTTTGAAAACAGAATTTATAATTTTTCGGAAAACTTTAACAACGTGTAACTTTCTACATACTAGATGAAAAGTGATTCCAGAAGGTGCGTTGCAATCTCGGTTATGTTGTCTTTGACTGATTGTAATTAGTTTTTACGAAAGTTTAATGGATAGCGAGAAAAGTGGCCAACAAGTTGGTGTTTTGAAACAGTTTTTAATATTCAGAAAAGTGGATTTTTCTCCAACTTCATCCCAATTTTCGAGCAAGTTGGATGGCCATGTCAAAATCCACCTTGGGGATCTCGAAGAGGGTCATGTGGGCTTTCTACACGAATTTACGGATCAAAAATCGGAGTAGAATTGACAGAGAATCAAACGGGGAAGTTGAGTACCTTAAAGTGGAAATCTGTTGTTGTTGTGGGTGTTGGTTGTTGTCGTTTCCGTTGCCGTTGTCGCGGGGTGCTGCTGTGCTCACGGAGGAGAGCAAAGGGGATGGAGGAAGAAGATGGAAGAAAAAAGAAATTAGGGTTTGGGATTAAGTGGCGGCAATGGAGTTGTAGTTGCTGTTGGTTTTAATAAAGATGTAAGGGTCGGCCATATAAATATGTTGCTAATGCTTCCCATTGAAGTTGTGGCTTCAAATAAGGTTGGGCCCTCCCTTCTAATGCATGCTTGCATGCTGCAGCCATACTTGTGGTGGTCGGCCCCTTATATGGATATATATATAATAATATATAAAATATATGATATATATTAATATATATGATATATATTAATATATATAGACATATTTATATGGATACATAATTATATCTATCCATATATATGCACAAAATCTCCAAAAATCTTTTTTAAAAACCAAATAACATTTAAAAGTCAACTATCCAATTATTTAATATAATTGAGCATATCTACATATATATATATAAATTCAATCCTTAATAAATCAACTCAAAATAATAATGATATTTAAATAGGAAAATATATTTATTAAATCTCCACAAAATAACTTAAATTATAATAAAATAATAATCGTCCCAATGGGTGAACTTTACCGCTCACCCATGTATGGGTCCAAAAAATTGTACCATCTTGTAAAATATTATTTTATTAATAAAACATAAATTTTGTACCAAAAGTCAATAAATATTTAACAAGTCTCAAAATTATTTAAAAATATTTGTACACACATGAAATGTTCCTACATGGCCACCTTAGTCACCCCACATGCTCACATGGGCTTAAATTTTGTTCAGACCCTGTTCGGGCTGAATTGGCCAAACCGGGTCATCAAAAAAATAAATAAAACCATAAATTGTATAAATTTATTTTTAAGTCTAATAAATTAAAAAAATAAATAAATAAAAATAGGGGTTTTATAGTAGGATTCGACCCCTTTGAAGGGATCGATGTCGGCAAATTTTGTCCTCACGAAGCCGTGTTTGTCGACATACTTGAAGCACTGGTGCAGCATAGAAGGCACGATCATGTAATCGTGTATCCAAGGGCGCCCCAAGAGGATATTGTAGGAAGTGTCCGCATCTATGACGTAACAGGTTACTTCTGACTGAAGATCGCCGATTTGGCACTTCAAGCGAATCTTTCCAATCGGGTAGCTCCTGCCCGAATTGAAACCGCTGATGGCGGTGCTTGTTGGCGTTAGGTGATGCATAGGAATGAGGAGATGATGTAACAGACCCTTCGAGATGATGCTCATGGAAGAACCAGGATCAATGTGCATCCGATCCACTTTTACGTCGCCGATGTATCCAGTGTAATATAACGGTCGATCGTGCAGGTTGGTTTTGTTGAGCATATCCTGTGGAGTAAAGACAATATTGGGCATCGCTCCTGTGTAAGCGCTATCTTGGAGATCTGCAGACGGGCTCTCTCCCGTGAGGTTGACCTGAGCCAGATATGCATCGACGTTCTGGAGTGCATCGCTCAAAGCCGCACGAACATCCTTGGAGAGTCTCAGGATCTCGTATAATGACAATTTGGCCGGTGTGTTGGCCAATTGCGCCAAGATGTCAAAGTTGTAGGGCCTTTCCAGCCTATGAGGTGCCTCTTTTCGGAGGGATTTGTCAAAGCGAGTCTCCTTCGGCTTAGGCTTGTCGGTCGTCAGAGGTTGGGAAGGTCCCGGAGTGTCAGCAGTGGCCGGCTGATGCTCTTCAGTCGAGTTATCTGGCGTAGGTTGGGATTGAGCACCAGATCGAGTGACGACAGCTGTGGCTTCTTTGACATCTGCTAAAATTGTGCGGCAGGATCTGACCTTTCTACTCTTCTTCTTGCCAATGGAGGGTGGTGTGTGTAATGACCCGCTCCGCCCTAGCGGAACGCCGATTCAAACGGCAATTGCAACGACTCAAACGAGCCATCGACCCGAAGAGTTGGCATCGACCTGATGAAGAATCGATGCAAGGCTTACATTGGCCCGTCAAGATGAGTCCAGACTTAGACTTTCAAAGGCGCGCTCGGAGTATCGCTCGGCCGACGCGAACATCGCTAAGGTGGGTGGCTCCGATGAACCCGTCTTTGCTTAGCCTAGACACATAACAATACGGACACTATCACTGAAGTCGCTAGGCGATAACACCGCGCATGCTAATAAATGACCCAATGCACCTAGCTAAGGGAATAATCCCATCTTGTATGCTTGTATAGAATATGGAAAAGAATATGGAAAATACGAACTCTCGCACCGCGCTCCACGCTCGTGCTAAGGCACAAGCTTGCGTTCAAGTCCCTTATGCTTTCAACAATGAAACAATGAATGGGTTACAACAATGAAATAGGAAGACTATCAATATAGTCGTTCCGAGTAGAGTATAGCAACATTGAAATGCTATGGGACCGATGGGTCGCCAAGGCGACTCCCGCACAAGGAGTTGTGTAATGTATGAATGAAAGAGTAAACGAATAAGTGAGTGAATGAATCAACGAATGAATGAACAAGTGAAAGAAAGAATGAATAAAAGATAAGAATGATGGAAATGGTTAGCGACAGGTATGACGGGCACGTGCAACGGGGCTCGCTACCCGCGCTGTACGGACGCCAACCTGGTCGATAACGTATTAAGGCTAAGGGTTAGCCTACGGCTCAGAGACAGCCGTTAAGTTAAAAAGACAAGTTAATACGAAATGGTCGTGGACAAACGGCACGGACGAGGGGTGGCGATGCCGTGGCCGTGAAGAAAAAGGGATTCCGCGGCATGATTAAAGTGTGAAGGGCTTGCCGGTCCGGACGGAATCAAAGGAAATGGCTTACGTACAGGCCTGAGTGCGGGGTTGGCCACCAGGGGACATAAGGCCGGATATTTCAAAAGACTATCAGGGTGTACCAAGCCTCACGCCATGATAGGTAAGAAATTACCACAGGGGAAGACATGTCCAAATTGGCTTGTGATGCCAGCGACCGATGTATGTAGATATAGTGGGCTTTACTGGTGGCGATCCACGTGTAAGTCCTTGTATTGAAATCAAAGTAGTCTAAGTTAATCTGAACAAAGCACCTTCTGAAAATGGCTTGAAATGTATCATACCAAATGATAATGAATTAGAGAACACACCTACGACGCGCTAGAACCCGAGGCAGGGACACGCCCTTGATATTGAAAGTTTACATGAGGCACGTTATGTTATTACATATGAATTGTTGACTAACTTGATTTGCTTTGGACAGGGAAGGCCGGACGGTAAGTATGGGTAAGTCGTACATGTATTTCCATGCGATACTTGAATTTGGCAACACGGATAGGTTATGACATATGCCATGAAATTGATCCTAAGGCAAGATTAGAAAGACAATGAATGATAGAGATGCACAAAAGTAAATGGAACGTGTTCGGTCATGATAGCATTTTGGGCGAGCTAGCCTCCCCACCAATGCATAACAATGTACTGATAACCCCACAGTCTGCATGCAGGATGCAGGAGACGTCGGCGGGTGTGGAGCTTCCATCAAACGTGCTAAGGTGCGGAGCCAACTCTGGGGCCTTGGAACGTTGCAAGAAACTGAAGCACCCTATACAGGACATAATGTATCGGAACATCGCTATGAATCATTCCATCTTGTAAGACACTTGGCACACCTTTTATGTTTCAGAGAGAGAGAGCTTGAGCGATTTGTAATATCGGCCTAGCGCCGCTTGTAAACTTCTTGAGAATCAATAAAGTGTTTGAATTCGTTTCAACTTGTGTTCATTTACTTTCTGCTGCAAATGGGGACACTCTGTGCGACTCTGTGGTCTAGCTCAAATCGGTCGTTTCTGGAATTAGCCTTGCACGGGCGCAACCTAGGCCCGTGCGGCATCACGCCTTAGCGAGGACGATCGCTCTTACGGGAGCGGGGCATGACAGTGTGGACTGAGTTACTTCTGGTACCAAATCTGGATGGACCCAAATAACCTCCCCTCATGACGTGGTGAGGGGTACCAGACCAGTAGCCTGATCTCGAGGAGGTGGAAGATTGGCAATCTCCATTATCGCCCGAGAGATGGGTATCATGCCGTCTAGAGTCTCTGTCGGAGAGAAGCTGCCAAACTGTACGGACACCATGTTGGCTGCCACGGTTACCTCCTCGAAATCAATGGCCAGAGCCTTCGAATCGATGAGATGTTGGATGTATCGCTTCTGTCACGACCCGCTACCCAAATTGTTGGGCCAGGCCGAGTCATGTCCAGCCTACGTTGAGATAAAACGTAGTAAGCTGTTCTAAAGACAACAGGATAAGACTAAATGTGCTAACAGTTCTATAAGTGAAGAAGAATCATAAATGCTCCAAACACAAAAGTCGTCGTATATAGTAAAATGTCCAAGTACAAGTAAACTGAAATGTAAAACTGGATACATGTCCAGTTACAAAATGATATAGTCTAATACATGTCTACTCTCAAAAGTCTAAGTAAACAAAAGACAACTAGGCGAGGTTCCCTGCAGGAACATCCTCGTAAAGCAGAGCCGGGTCCTCGGCAGTAATCCCATAATATGAGTCGCAGAGTAACTCCTCTTCAGTAAGGACACCTACAACGTTATCCTGTCAGGACGGGAGCAAGTACTAAATCTAGCAAACTAGCATATGAAACATGGAAATGAACATGAGAATGAACATGAGAGGAATAACTGGAAAGCATGGCATCACATAGTCTATCATGGCAAGGACACATATGTCATAGAGACAGATGTATATGTAATGTTTAAAACTGTAGCAGGTACGTGATCGGTCAATAGATGTACAATGCGCTGTGGCACATAATGAAATATACATACGTACAAGTAGACAAGCATAGGTGTATATCCGTACAGAAAATATGGGATATTTACCTGCGGCAAGGTATGCATATAAAATGCGACCAAGCTTGCTACTATAGGGGGGTCGTGATCACGTACACTACTATCAGTTTCCCCATAACCCATTTTCTAATCATGCAAGAGATACATCAAGACTGTTCTAAGCATGGTAGTAACTGGAAGTACAACATATAGAGATCTAACTTGCTATCCCAAGGATCAATATTTAACATGGTGGGGTTTGCAGTTCATATATGTGACAATATGTAAAGTTCGTAGAAAGTACTTGCCTCTAGCAAAACAAAACAAAACAAGCTGCGATAACAATGCTATGGATGTCCAGTAACTCGTCGCTGTAGAAGTAAAATATAATAACTTAGTTTTACACTAAGCTAAAACACTAGGACACTAATTGGTACGACACGACATGTGACTGGGCACCTAGCCAAAATGATGACTTGGCATAGGAGACCAATGTGGGGTGACACACTATGTTAACTAACCTTCTAGGGTCTTTATACTAGTGAGGGATGGGGTTCAACACGACTAAAACTCCAAATAACACAAAAAGCTACAAGTCGTAATTAATCAATAAATAAATCAAAAGATTATTGTGTTCTAACAATTTTTGAAGAAGACAAAAAGCCTAGTTTTCCTTAAAGTAAAGTACCAAGGTGATCCTTGTTAATCATAAAAATTTATTATAATTTTTCTGGAATTTATTAACCAGTACAAATATTTTATAAAAATCAGTTTTCCTAAGTATACAGAAAATGAGTTTTGGTTTCATGTGCCAAACTAGTGGCAAAACAGTAAATTAAATACTACAAAAATTATACTAAATTAGCCAACTTAACATAGTATCTAAAAACTATTTTTCTATAATTTTAGCAATACTTTAAGTATTTTTAGAAAATCAAAAACAGTATTGCACACAATAATTAATTATCTGCATATTTTGTCCATGTATATAATTTGAACCAAAGTTCAAATACAGGACCCAAGGCCATGAATCAAGTCCAATATGACTTGTACAGGTCTTGAATGTGTGAAAACACATTTGAGCCCAAATACCCATGCTAGGCTTGGACACCAAATGGTTGCAGTAATTTAAATACAATAAAAATATAATTTGGTGATAGTGCAAAATAAATATTATTATTTTAATAAGGCTAATTTGTAAAATAGAATATATACATACCTATGCTAAAGTATATATAGATATATAAGGAAAAATACTTAATTTATAGAGTATATATATATTTACAAATATATATATATATACATAAGAAAACACTTAATAATATAGTGTATAAATATATAATATATATACGTATGAAAATATATATATTAACATATGTATATAGAATTTACTAACTATAAAATATATACATATATATTAAATACTGTTAAAATATAGTATATATATAAATATATATATACTAATATATATATACATATATATATATATATATATATAAATACAAATCAAAAAAGAAAAGAAAACAGAAAAGAAAAGAAAAAGGAAACAGAAAGAAGAGGGGGGGCTCGAACCCTGTCCTCAGGAAGGGGGGGGTGTTTAATCGGGTCGGGCTGGCCAGGGGGTCAGCCCGAGCTCAGTGTTAGGGTTAGAGTTAGGCTAGTTTTATTAGGTTTAGGTTAGATTAATAATAAAAAAAAATATAATTATCGGTCCTGTGTCCTGACAGTTAAGGACACAGGTATCAACGTGTCTTCGCTTAGCACGACACGAACGACACGAGTTTCGTGTGTCCCCGTCTGCGTTCGTGTTCGCCAGGACACGGCGAACACTTTCGACCCAACACGAGACACGCACGACATGTCGTGACACTTGCAACTTACGTGTCCGGCCGTCGTAGGGGGGTTCGATGGTGCTGACGGGCGAAAGAGACGTCGGGGTCAGGGCGCTCCGGTGGCGACGTGTTCGTCTCACTGCGGCGAACCTTGTGACGGTGGTGGTAGGTGGTGGCGTGCGTCGTAGGGGCGGCGCTCGGGTCTAGCCGGAGCTAGGGTTCCGGTGGGGGGAAAAAAGTGGAGGTGATGGTGGCGTGGGCGGTCGTGGTGGGGTGTGGAGCTAGAGTTTTGACTGGGGGAGAGAGGACGGTGTTTTATAGGGGAAGAGGGCGGTTGATAGGTCGGTCGGGCAGCCAAAAATGGCGGGGGCTGCCCGTCGGCGTGGCGGTCGTCGGTCGGGGGGGTAGGTTTAGGATTAGCGTTTAGGTCCCTGTAGTTTAGGTAATTGCAAATAGGTCCCTATAGTTTCTAAGTGCAAAATTATATTTGCATAATCCATCCCGCACTGTTTATGTGCAAAAGAAATTTACACATAACAATTAGGAAATTGCAAACCAATATATTAACAATTCTAATAATTACAAAACAGTATTAAAACAATTCTAATAATTGCAAATTGATATTAAAACATTTAAATAAATTACAAATCAATATTTTTGTATTTTAAAACTCATTTAAAATTATTTAAAAATTCTAGAAAAATTCCTAAAAATTCCTAATAATTATTTAAGGCTATAAATGACATTAAAATTTAATTAACACAAATAAAAAAATGAATTTGAAAATCAGGGGCTTATAGCTTCAGTTGGTAGCAGTCGTGTGTAGCATGGTGGACGTAGCGGTGGTAATTGCAGTACTTTGGGTTCTCCATTTCTGCCGGCCGAGGTTCCCGTCTTGGTGGAGGGAGCTGAATTCTATCTCCTTGTATGAGCATGTCCAAGATGGGCTTGACATGGCCGTCTTCGAAGGAGTAGGTCATTTGAGGCCATTGCTTGTCTGCCGGTTTTGACTCAGGTTTCTGGGCTGTGTCGGCCACCATAGCCTGCTTGTCCTTGTTGTCCCGATTGTTGGAGGAGTTACCACTATTGTTGTTGTTGGTATTAGGGCGCTTGCCCTTGTTCTCTCCCTCCGAGATGTGCAATCCCAGTTGGCGAGCCTTCTTCAAGCTGTTCTTGGCGCTAGTGGCACTGATGATAAACGTCTTCCAGTCCTTAAATTGACTTTCACCCATCCAGAGGCTGATTGTTGGAAGCAGTCTCTTTTGGCAAATTTCAATTAAGGAGGAATCCGGATTACCGGACGACAACTTCATGGCAGTTTGGCGGAACCGCTCAATATAGTTCCTTGTCTGCTCTTTCTTCCCTTGAACGACGTCCATGAGGGTGGACATTGTGATGTCCTGTCCTACTTCGTAGAATCTCTCCAAGAACATGCGCTTGAAACTGGCGAAGGAGTGGATGCAATTGTCTGGCAGGTTACGGTACAGGTCGAAGGCGACCCCTTTCAATGCCCCGATGAATAATCGTATAAGGTTGGCGTCGTCATGGGGCAGATGGTCGGTGGTGACCTCGAAGTAAGTGATGTACCGACTTGCGGAGGTCTTTCCATCATATGGATTGATGTGGAATAGTTTATACTTTGGTGGGAAGGGAACATCTCTCTACGCCGCGGGATACGGTTGTCGTATCCTGAGGTCTTGGCAGTTTTCTCGGGCGTGGAACATGGCTCGGAGCTCCTGGACCTCTCTTCTTACCTCTCTGGCTTTGTCTGCAGCGGTAGGAGCCGACATTTCAGGAGGAATATTGCCCGGATTTGGGGCCGCTGAGTTCGAGTCTGCATTGACCGCGGGACCCATGTTTGTTTGGCCAGGTGTCCCTCCTTGCAGCGTAGGGAGGGCTGCTTTGATTTCGTCCACCGATTTGACCAAAGTGTGCAGTATAGCCTCCAGAGTGTCGATGCATTGGCGATCACTGGGACCATCCTGTTCGTCATTTGTCATGAACGTCGTCCTGACATGAGTAGAAGTGGAAGGAACGGTGGATGACGTACCCTCCGAATCATACCCCTGTACCGAGAAGTCATCGGGGTAGGTGTGAATGTTCTCCTCTGATTCGGACTCAGAAGGAACAATACCCCCAGCATCCGAGTTCGCCTCATCTTGGGAGTTGTGGACGTCCAGGGACGTCGGGATTTGCTGCATCAAATGGGAGAGTTGTTTTCCCCAGCTCATCTTCTTGGAACATCGGATTATCGTGAAGGTTCGGAGGAGTGCTACCTCCAGTTCCAGCAACCCCTAGTGACGTGGATGATGAATCTCCCACTGTTGCAGATTTCGTCTTTGAACGGGTACCTTGGAAAACTCCGGTGGTGGGCGACCATTTAGACGACAGTTTCTTAGTCATAGTGGTTGAAATCTTCGGGCTGGAAATATTTGTTTTCCTCGCCCTCCTGCTGGCGAGGATTTTCTGAGCAGAATTGCAGGAGACGACGGGAAGTGCCTCATCCTCTGAACATGGTTGTTGCAGTCTTTGGAAGATGGACTGCCGGTCTTCTTGTACCTCACGTTATTGTAACAGCAGTTGACGATGACTTGGGTGGAGTAACATCCGTGGGAGGACTCTTTGCACCCCGAGGCCCCCTATCTTTCCTTGCGCTTGTGGAGGATAGCCTCACGCAAGTCAGATGGGTCCGGTACGACCATGTTTGTTCTCTGGATTTTGGGAGACTTTTGGGAACCACTCTGTCCGTTTGCCGCCGGGGCTGGACTCGAGTGGTTCTGTACAACTTCCCATCAGAGGCCCGTATAATAATATGTGGAATGCTCGGATGGTCAGAGGTCGGGACAGTGGACTGAGCTCGCCAAGCTCGTGCTGCCCTAGACTTCTTCACTCTAGTGCGTGAGGGCACATAGTAGGAAGAGTCTAAGTGGTGCTGGAGAGAGTCAGACATGTTTTCTCGAAAGCATGAGAGATTATGACCATAGGAGAGGCGGTCAAAGACTGAGCCGCGTGGAGCCGGCGGCAAGCGGCTGGAATCAACAGTCTTCATGCGGCTGGCAATTGTAGCCGCATGGGCTTTCTTCATGCGACTGGAAGTCTCAGCCGCATAAGTCTTCTCCATGCGGCTGGGAATCTTAGCCGCATGAGTGTTATGCATTCGGCTGACAGTTTCGGCCGCATGGACATCGTGCATGCGGCTGGCAATCTCGGCCGTATGAGTCTTCATCAAGCAGCTAGTGCCTTTGTTCGGCTTCTTCTTGGAGCACATAGAATCACTCTTTGCCCCTGCAAGTCCAGCATCGTAGTGCTTTCCTCTGCCGGACTTAGGGACAACAGAGCCCTCTATGGTTTGAAATGGAGCCGCATGAGACTTGCCTTTGCCGTATTGGGCAGCAGAGAGTACTCCGTCCAGATCTTGGAGAGGAGCAAATAACTTTGGCCTCCACTCCCTACAAGTTTTTTTCGGGCGGGTTCGCTTATGGACCGGACCAGCGCTCCCGTCGGAGAGCATTTCTTCAAACGTCTGTTGGTTGAAGCGGACGACCATCTTCTGTTGTGTGGAGCCAAGTTTGGCTGCGTCCGATTATGTCACCAACTCCTCAGCCGTGGAGAAGTTTGTCCCCAGCAGAGTCGCCATCGTGTTTGCCATGAATTATAAAAGAACAGAACAATTATATCGGAGGACTGGACTTTTACTTCACAATACAAACTCGCTTGTACAAAGAAAGCCTAGGGACGAAAACCTAGGTACAGTAATCTAAGTACAATTGTTTATTTTAGATTCTGGGGGATGACGGTAGAGGCTCGGGAAATCGACGACAGCTCTGCCTTACTCCTTGGACGATCGGATGCAGCCTTGGCTCCGGAGAAGAAATGCTCTCAGGATGCCCTCTGTGTTACTCTTTGTGCTCTCTTTTCAGGTCTCTTCAAGTGCTCTCGTGCTCTAGAAAATCCTCTCTTTTTGCAAGGGAATGGCACCTTGCTATTTATAGGAGTGGGATGCGATAATTAGGGTTTGCAATGATTGCCTCCTTGAGAAGTCGGCGGTTAAAGATCAATTAATCTGGGCCATTAATTCTGATTGTAGCAAATCTAGGCAATTAATGTGGATTGCATCAAATCTCTGTGGGGAATTAATGATGATTGCCATAAATCCTCATGATTTGTTATGCCAAGCTCGGATCTTCCGCCACGTGTTCAATTTGTATGATTGCAAATGATCTGATTTGATCACAGTAATTATGAAGATGGCACTAAACCTGGTTGTTGGGATTTGTTGATAAATCTTGATCGATTTGATGCCACATGTCCCACTATTATTATGCTGCTAGCTGTAGGGACGCGAGAAAAACTAATTTTCTGCCACGTGTCTTAACCGTGAGCCACTTAGGAATTTCGAACTTCATGAGGATTGTTCCCTACTGAGCCGCATAAGACTAGCCACGTGTCAAGGCTGCTTGGGCGTGGCCTCTAAACATTTGAACTGTATGGAGATGATCTAAGCCGCATGAGCGTAGGCGACCGCATCATGGGTTGCTTCTCAGTGAGCCGCATGAAGATAGTCCTCGTGTGCCGCATAGGATAGACTCTGCCTGAGCCGCATGAGGTGGCCTCTACCTGAGCCGCATGGGGTGGCTTTTCAGAAAGCCGCATGCGACTGTCCATGTGTCAAGGCCGCATGAAGGATTTTGGTGTTTGATGGATTGTGTCAGAGATTTCCTTCGTTTTCCTAGGAGTCTACCATTATGACAGAGTCATTATTGCAGCTTTATGTGTCACCCCCAGTTTCCAGAAACAGGGGTATTTTTGTCTTTTTTTCATTTTTAGATTATTTTGAAATTATTTATTTATTTATTGTAATATTTTGGGGTTATTTGAGTCGGGTTCGAATTTCAGCTCAATCCGACTTGAAACGGGAATCCGGGGTAGTGTTGACCTTAGTAGACCCACACACTAGTTAGCCTTGGCCCACATGTCATTTATTTTAGTTAGTGACTAGGCTAATTTATTTTGATTAGGATTTATTTGATTAGTGTGTTAGAATGACCAAACTAGCCCCCGACTTGAACCCCCTTTGTAATGTATTGTTAATAGGCTAGAGGGGGGTATTTTAGGCATTGCAAAAATCAGCCATAGTAGCCCATATGGCCGGCCAAGTGAGGAGGGGATAGGCATGAGTTCATTCCATTATTTCACCCTTCCATTCTCTCTCTTGTTCTTCTCCAAATTTCTAGAGAGCAACCTCTAGTGATTTCATCTCCAAATCCATCATTTCTTCCACCAAATCTTCTTCTCTCCTTCTCTACTCCATGAAAGGAAGGTGCTAGCCAAGTTTGGAAGGATTCGGAGCTCGTTTGTGTCCACTTGGAATCTCTACGTGTCGGTGTCGCTCCGGGAAGGCTTTTCTTTGATTCGATCTACCGGGAGGTATAAATCCTTCTCCTTTTCATTTTCTCATGCATATAGGTCTATTTTGAACCCATAGGAATGACCCCCATGATTTTGTGTCCATTCGTGTCCATTTTGTATCCATTTGGACACTTGTAGAGGTGTCCTATGTGTAGGTTTGTGTCCATGTAGGAAAACCCCTATTTGGACACATGGGGAATTATCTATATATAGATTTGATGTCGTCTAATGTTTAATCCCAGATTTTCATGTGTTTAGGAATAGTTTTCCTATGTATCTTATTGTATCATATTGTTTATATCTATAAATATATATATATATGGTGATATATATATCAATCTCTATATGTATATATATATATTTGTATATATATAATATGGTTTATATATATATGAATATATATTATGGTGTATATGTGTGTGTTCTTGTATTGTGGATATGGTTATGTGGTCGGCCAAGTTTGGAGAATAGTGTGTGTGTTAGTGTGTAGGAATGGTGTTTGTATATATGTGTGTGTGTGTTTATGTATGTGGAGAGTATTGAGAGAGTTAGAGATTGGAGTGAGAGAGAGAGATGAGAGGACTTGAGAATGGTGTGTGATATATATTGAGAGTGGTTGTGTATTTGTTTTGAGTGAGAGATTGATTGGAGGGGGGGACACCCATACCCAGCTGCTGCTAACAGCAGCAGGACAGCAACATGGCTGTCCATTTGCACAGCTTGTTAGCTATCCTTAAACCCCCTTGGTTGCTGTTATAAATCAGCCCTTTGTTAGCCTTAACACCATCCATTTTCAGCCCTTAAACACCCTCCTAACCCTCCATTGGTAGCCCCTTTTTCATAGCCTATAGGCAGTCCTAAACTAGTCTAAAACCTGTCCTTTAGGACACTATGGCAACCCCAAATCAGTCCTAGAACCTGTCTAATTTCAGGCCATGATAGCCCCTTCCAAGCACCAAAAATCAGTCCCAACCTTGCCCCTACATACCAGCCTACCATGCCCCTACATACTCCCATTAACTTGCCCCCTTCACACAACTATACAGCAGTCCCAAATCCTGCCCTTGACTGTCCTGAAACACTCTCCAAAATAGCCCAAAACTCCCCAATGGTTCAGCCATGTAAAACCCCCACTTCCTGTCCACAACTGACCCATGGTACAGCCCCATGTACCTGTCCATAAATACCCCAAATATCAGTCCATGAATGGACAGTTGTAACCCCAAAACAGGTCCTAATTTCAGTCCCCCTTGCACCATGCTACTGTCCTATGTGACAGCCCACATGGACACCAAATATCAGTCCTAAACTAAGCCTAAGTGACAGCCCTGTTTTACACCCAGGTATATGTCCATTGATACCCCATCTAAACAGTCATAACCTGTCCCATTGACACTCTAAATTCCAACCCATACTTCAAGCTATAAGACAGCCATTGATGGCCACAAAAATCAGTCCAACACTTCCCTCAAACCAGTCCACATATGGACCACAGTAGTAGTCCCTATAGGGCTGCCACTTTGTCCATTTTCAGTTCTTATCCACCCATGTAACTGTCCTAAAACACCATCTATTGGTACCCCAAATGGAAGCCCATGTATACCTTATTAACCCCCATGAAACCATCACCCAAATCAGCCCTTCCTTGAGCTTGTGTGTGTGTGTGCTTGTGAGGGAGAGATTAGTGTGGTGAGCCTAGGAGTGTAGGTGTATGTGAGCCCATATATATATATATATATATATATATATATATATATATATATATATATATATATATATATATATATATATATATGTGTTTATATAAGAGTTTAGATAAGTATTTATATGTATGAGGGTATATATGTATTTGTGGGTGTGTGTGAGCTATTTGGATATGGTGAGCTTATATATATATAGCTACTAGCCTATAGGTGTGAGCATGAGTGTTAGCCTATATGTAAGTCTATATGAGTGTTGTGTGTGAGTGAGTGTTAGGGAAATGGTGAAAGGGTAAGGTAAAGGATAAATAACCAACATGTGGTCTAAGATGACTTAGATGACCTAAATACTAGGTTTTCTTGGTAGGTAATATTAATATAGGATAGTATCTAGCTATCCTAGGAAGCCTGGGCCAGTATTCCTAGGTTAGAGTGGTATTGTGCAAGGTATTGGTATTTACCTTGGTAAGGTAATATAGGCAATACATAGAAATAGGGTATTTGAGTTTGGAATCTAAGATAGAGTTAGAACTTGGTTCCCTTGGTTGGTAATGATCAAATATAGTGCTCATAGACTAGTTTTGACGTCGGTTGACCATTTTGACCAAAAGTCAACAAAAGTCAACCGAGAGTCAAACTTAGCCTTTAAGCGACCAGATTTGACCAAAACCAAACCAGAGTTGACCAGTTGACTGAAAGTCAACAGTTGGTCAACATGTGACTTGTTTGACCTAGGGTTGACTCAGTGTTGACTAGAGTTGACCAGAGTTGACTTTTTGACCAAAAGTCAACTGTAAGTCAATCTTTGACCCCGATCGATCTAGTTTGACTTGGATTGATTTCCTGTGACCTTGTTTGACCTTAATTGTCCTAGTGTGGCTCAGTATGACCTAGTACGACCTAGTTTAGCTTGGTGTGACTTAGGTTTGACTTAGATTTGACCTAGATTGACCTAGATTCATTTAGAATGCATTGTAATGCATCTTATTATCATTTTTGGACTCATAGTGACTTGTACTGTTCTATAGGAGACAGACACCCCTCCTCGGACAGTATATTCTCTTCAGACACTCAGGCTATCAGGTGAGTACATTCTCTGACCGTTTCATACTTGTATGGATTTATATTCTTGCTCTAGATTACTGTACTTGATGCTGACACGATCATTATCACGGATTGGTACTATATGGATCTTCTTCTGAGATGTTATCTCCTTGTATTCACTAAGTAGATATTGTGATGTGCGTTTCACTTACATGTTGTATTTATTGAATACCTTTATCATTGTACACTCATTGTGCATATTGTACTCTCAGTATCACATTGAGCCATTGTACAAGCCATTGTACAAGTCATTGTATAAGGTAACGTAACTGAATTGGATCCTTGTGTATTGATTGGGGAGGGGAAGTAGAAATGGTTATGTGATCAATCCTATTGTATAAGAAATTGTATATGTCCATTGTACACCCACGTACAAAGGAGTCCCATTTTATTGTATAACCTAACCCGGTTACATAACCATATTGTGCTCTAAATCACATGTTCCTTACAGTTCTTACTTATCATATTTAGATATTTCCTGTTATCAAATCTCTACTATTTTTCATATATCTTCTTCTTTCAGCGTTTCATGTACTTTACTCTATTGCATGCTTTATATTTCCTAACTCGATATGAACTGCGTGAGATATTTTGTGCTCGCTCCCGTCCTGACTGGACCTGTTGAAAATATTACAGAGGATGAGGAGGAGGCCTGCATAGACACCTACTATGGGGCAGCTGTAGATGCCATGTGTGACCCAGATTTCCAGCCTGATCTACTAGCTTAGAGACTGAGGCTCCCTAGTCTAGGTTTTCTATTTCTGTTATTTGAGATCTAGATTGTATATATTCTTTCATTTCAGTGTTAGAGTCTTATATTGAGCTGGATGTTCTGATTTGTTATGTCAGTAGACACTTAGACTCTCTGGTTGTATTTATGTGGTTTTCCTTCATTCCAGTATTTATCTATCTATCGTCCTATCTTCCTATCTTTCATTCTGCTTTAGATGTGATTGAGACTGTATATTGCTATGTCACCTCCATTCGGAGTGTATATACTGTACAAGTACCTTTATATTGTTAGATGATTGACCTAGGACAGCGTTCTACCACCGACACTGCGGCGTAGGCTGGGCGTTGTTACGTTCTCGTACCCTCACAGTGGGTGCGGGTCGTGACATTATGTCAGAGCATTAAATAGGGCCTTTGCTTAATGGCCAATTGTAGAAGCGAACCGTAGAAGGCCACGTGGGGTTGCTTGAGCCGCATGTCCATGTTGGTGACTTGTGAGCCGCATGATACTCTTGAGCCGCATGAAGCTCGTCTATTTTTTGAACCGCATGGGTTTTCCTGTTCTGAGCCGCATGGGCAATCATGTTCTTTTCCATGCTTCTACATGGCACTCTTTTATTGGTTCAAATTTATGTCAATGACATTATTTTTGGTTCTACTAATAATACACTTTGTGTAGAATTTGATAAAGTTATGCAGGAAGAATTTGAAATGAGCATGATGGGTAAACTATCATTCTTTTTGGGCTTACAAATCAAATAAGGACCCAAAGGGACCTTCATCAATCAAGCAAAATATACAAAGGATCTCCTCAAGCGTTTCGAACTTGACTCATCCAAATCAATGAGGAATCCTATTGCAACAACGACAAAGCTTGACAATGATGAAGATGGCACACCGGTTGACATTCGTTAGTATCGAGGTATGATTGGTAGTTTACTTTATCTAACTGGTAGCCATCCTGATATCATGTTTAGTGTATGTCTTTGTGCACGATATCAAGCAAATCCAAAGGAATCATACTTATGTGCCGTCAAGCGTATTTTTCGATATCTCAAAGGCACTGTGAACATGGGCCTTTGGTATCCGAAATCTTCATCCTTTGAGCTTTACGGCTTCTCGGATGCAGATTTTGCTGGATGCAAGATTGACCGAAAAAGTACTAGCGTCACATGTCAATTCCTTGGGAAATCCTTAGTATCGTGGTTTAGTAAGAAACAAAATTCTGTTGCTCTTTCAACCACTGAGGTCGAGTATATTACGGCAGGTTGCTGTTGTGCACAAATTCTTTGGATGTCACAAACACTCATAGATTATGGCATTTCTCATACTTGCACCCCTATTAAATGTGATAACACTAGCTCGATCAATCTCACGAAAAACCCGATTTGTCACTCACGCACGAAGCACATTGAAATTAGACACCATTTTTTTCGTGACCATCAACAAAAGGGGATATCCGCCTAGAATTTATTGACACTACTTATCAGTTGGCCGATATTTTCACCAAACCAGTCCCGGAGGATAGCTTCATTTTTCTTTGCCAAGAATTGGGCATTTTAAATTTCAACTCATAGTTCTTCTCGGCCGGCACACCGACGGTATACTACGGTATACCGACGGCATGCCGATTTTGGTTCAGAATTATGTTCTGTGCCAAAAATCGATACACCGACGGCATACGTCGGCATACCGACGGTATACCGATTCGCGGCGGACTGCTGTGTCAAATCAAGTTCGGGCCCCACCTTTTCTTCCATCCTCTCTTTATTCCTTTTTTTTCCTCATAAATACCCTTCACATCCATCACTTCCCTCTTTATTACCTACCTCCTCCTCTCCTCTTCCCCATATCTTAATTTTCCATCAACATTAACTACCCATCTCTTCCTATTCCCTATTACTCCTCTTTTATCTCAATTTTCATCATTTCCATCCCACCACCCTCTCCACTTCCTCTCTATAACCGTTCCCCATTAACCACCCTTCCCCTTTTCAACATCTCTTTTAAAAACCCTATTCTCTTCATCCTCCTCCTCCACTTTTCACATCTTCTCAAAACCCCACTTCCTACTCCAACTTTCTCCATGGCTGCCCCCAAGCGTGCTCGTTCCTCCTCCTCCTCCTTCAATCCCTTCACCCCGGTGGCTCTCCCCCATGGCTACGATCAGCGGGTCTTCACCTCCCCCTTGGCTGCCGAATCTTGGTTTCAACACTTTGTGCACCATAACGTCTACAAAGGCCGCGCCATCAACTGGAATCTCTTTTCCGGCCATGTTTCTCTCTTCGAGGGGGCCGGACTATCTTCCCTTCTTCGGTGTCTGGTGCCTGTTTACCCCGCCGTCGTACGTCTCTTCCACTACAACATGGTCCCGGATATGGAGAACGGCGCTATTGAGACGATGGTCAACGACCGTCATTTTCGCTTGACGGCTCATGGCCTCTCTAGCATTCTTGGTATCCCGGACAGAGGAGAGGCTCTATCGGGCTTGGCTGCTCTTCATTCTTCGACGTCGGTCTCCACTGACGAATTCTGCGCTATTATTTGTAAGGGCCCAAACCCTCCTAATATCCTGGCTCTTTTCGCCCAACTGAAGTCGTTCTATTACGAGCTCCATAGGACCGTGTGCCACACTCTCTATCCAAAGGGCGGCAACTATGACGCCATCACCGGTGATGCCCTGGTGTGCATGTACTACTTGTATTCGAGGAAACCTTGGTCCTTCCCCAAGACTCTTCTTAATGCTTTCTTCGACGTCCTGCCCGCGGGGAAGCAGCATCTCTATTATGGATCCTTCATCACTCTCATCTTAGAAGCCAAGCAAGTCGACCTCTCCCAATGCTACTCGGACGGCGTCCCATCCTTTCTCGCTGTTTCTCGCTCCGTTGGTGGTTCCTCCACATCACGTGCCTCCTCCTCCCAAGAGCCGCCAGCTTTTGCTCCTGCTGCACCCGCCTCTACTCCTCCTGCCTCCGGCCGCTATATGCCGCTGACTCGGCAGCATTTCGATAGCGTATGGCTCAGGCAAAGGAACAGATGCGGGCCCACACTCGTGGCCTTGGCAATCTGATCCAATCCCACTTCCATGACCGGGCCTATTTCATTCAGCGCACCCTTCAGGACCGGGATGCCTTTCTGGATCTGAATCTTCAGGATCCGATGTACCAGGCCTCCCGCTTTTCCGATCCCAATGCCTACGATTTTATGTACCCGGACGACATTGATCCTTTTGGCGCTTTCCACCAGGCTCAGGATGGTGGGGATGATCCGGCTGACGAGTAGGGGTTGCTTCCTTATGATGGTGGTGTCGAATAAATGGTTGTCTTAGTTTGTTTGTGTTTGTTTTTATGTCTTTTGAGGTCCTTCGGGGACCAGTGTTTGATTGTTACTTGTTGTTTGCAGTCCAACGGGGACTTGATATTTGTCTTTTTATTGTCATCCCAACACTCATAGCGAAGAGTTTTTTTACTATGTCTTTATGTAATGTGTTATGGTTATCAAGCATGTATCCCATTTCTAAATTTTATCAATCAATACATGCTTTTGTCTATGATATTGTGTTCCATATTCATGTATTTTTTATTATTTATTTTTATTCCCATCTTTGACTAAGTGACAAAGGGGGAGAAAACGTATTGAGGGAGAGTTGTCTACCTACGGGGGAGTCACTCCCTGAAGATACTATCTCTCTATTTTGTCAATTATCAAATTGGGGGAGATTGTTGGCACATTTATTTTGATAATATTAACAGCATCTTCGTAGTTTAGTTTTCTCTGTTTTTAGATTGATATCATTTCAGAAGCTCTACTACATAAAGTCTATCCGTTCAAGTTTACCATCCATAGCCCTTAAGACTGAAGCAAAGACCGACGCTCCTTGCATAGACGGCTTCCTACACTGCATGAATTTGAACAAGGTCTAGGTCTTTCTGTAAACACTTAAGGTTGGATGACAAACTAAAAGCTTTCTTCTTCTTAAAGTCAAAAATCAATATCCCATAGAACGGCATACCGGCGGTATGTTCCGGCATACCGGCGATATGCTCCGGCATACCGGCGGTATACCATTTTATTGTCCACAAAACTTTCTGTGAGAAATGTCGACATACCGACGGTATGCTCCGACATATCGGCGGTATACCGTTTTGTGGACCACAAAACGTTCTGTGACAAACATCGGCATACCGACGGTATACCGTTTTGATTGTCTCAAAAACGTTCTGTGATAATCGTCGGAATACCGACGGTATACTCCGGCATACCGGCGGTATACCATTTTGTGAGCCATAGAATTTTCTGTGATAAACTTCGACATACCGATGGTATGCTCCGGCATACCGACGGTATACCGTTTTGTTTATTACAAAAATGTTCTGTGACACACATCGGTATACCGACGGTATATCACGGCATACCGACGGTATACCAGCTTACGAAATTTGATTTTTGAATGGCGTAGACTGCATTAATGGCAGCATTAAATGCTTCCAACAGATATTAATATGACCATTACTGTTCGACCGGTATACCGACGGTATGCTGGTGCATATCGACAGTATGCCGGTCAGGCTGTATCCAGGAGCATTAAATGCTATCTACTCTTGGTTTCTCTATAAATGAAAGCCTTCTCTCTCTTGAAGCTTTCACCAACTCTTGCCATAAATTTTTCAAACAACCAAGAGCTCCACCATTAATACTCTACCAAGCTTTTAATTGTCATCCTTTCCCAAAGTGCTAGAGTATTTAAGAGTTATAATTTTCGATCTTCAAGTGTTAGAAGATCAACAAGTTCTCTTCTCATTTCTTTGAAGTTGGCAAGCCTTCGTAAGAAAACTCGTGTGTTGAAGTTGGCGAGTTCTTCGGATCCAAACTCGTGTTGAAGTTGGCGAGTTCTTCGGATCCAAACTCGGGTGTACTATTTTATTAAATAGTAGATTTAAGCCGAAGAGAGTTCCGGGACTGGATTGCCTTAAGCGAGGATACCAGGATACATATTGTGTTTGATCTTCTTACTCTATCTTTTTATTTGACGTATATTGCTTCTTGTGCTTTAGTTATTTTTTTATTTCCCTATTCACCCCCCTCTAGGGTTCTACACTTGTGTGTGTTACTTTTGGCTTATGTTTGTGGCTATCCTAGATTGCTAGACTAGGCTTGGTTAGGCCTAAGAGTTGACTTAACCTAGATAGACTAGATGGACCAAGTTTGACCCAAGTTTAGCCAAGTTGGACTAGAAGGTTGACCTAAAGTTGACTATGAGTAGACTTGACCTGGAAATAGACACACTAGGCTTATTTGGACTTGTAGACTATAGTTTGACTCTTAGTTGACCAAGGCTTGACTTAGTGGACTAGGAGTTGACCAGTTGACCAAAAGTCAACTGTAAGTCAACGTTTGAACCAGTTTGACCTAGTTTGATTTGATTTGACTTTCTTTGACTTAGTTGACCTAGTTCGACCTAGACAGTTGACCAAAGTTGACTGAGAGTTGACTTTGACCAAGTTTGAGCTAGAAGCATGTAGTTTGCATTGTAGATTTCCGTTATTACAATTTGAGTACTTAATAACCTGTTTTACTATAAATAGGACTCTGTGACACCAGTTCGGACATCTATTCATATCAGACATTCAGGGTGACAGACGAGTACATTCTCTGATCGTTTCATACTTGTCAGGACTTATATTTTTACTCTAGATTACTTTATATTGATACTAACACGATTGTTATCACGGATTGGTACTATATGGATCTTCTCTTGCGATGTTATCCCCATTGTGTTCAGCAGATACATATTGTGATGTGTGTTTCACGAATATATTGTATTTATTGTACACCCTTATTCATGTATACTCATTGTGCAATCTTGTACTCTCATGATCACATGAGCTTCATGGAGAAACTATTATACAAGGTAACGTAACTGGATTTGATCCATGTGTATTGATTGGGGAGGGTGAGTAGGAAATGGTTATGTAGTCAAATCCCATTGTACAAATATGATATTAACTATTATATATGTCTATTGTACACTCACGTATAATGGAGTTACCATTTTATTGTATAACCTAACCTGTTTATATAACCATATTATGCTCTAAATCACTAGTACTAGCAGTTTTACTTATCCTGTATATATTTTCAGTTATAAATTCTCTCTCGTTTTCATGTACATCTTCTTACAGTTCATGTATCTTACTCTTTTGCATGCTTTATATTTCCTAACATGTTATGAACTGCGTGAGATGTATTGTGCTCGCTCCTGTCCTGACTGGACCTGTTGAAAATATTATAGATGATGATGGTGACTGCCTTACCTTCTATAGGGCATATGAGGGTGACATTCAGGAGCCTGAGGAACATCTAGCTCAGTAGAGGGTGCCTAGTTTAGTCTAGTATTTATAGTTTTCTATTTGTATCAGATTATTCTGATTGTTAGTTGAGACTTAGTTATATTCAGGACTTGTATTTATTTGTGTTGAACATCTATTTTGTGTGGTGTGATAACTTTATTTATATTCAGTTTCTTTCTTTTATCTGATTCCATATCGTGCTCTATCTTTCCTAGACTTGTGATTGAGATATAGAGTTGAGATGTTATATTATACCTCCGTGCGGAGATGACATATTTATATATCTTGTTGTTAGATGTTAGATGTTATAGATGTCACGATCCGCACCCTGATTAGGGGCACGAGCACGTGGGTACGTCCAGCGTACGCCGCAGAATCGATGGTAGAACGCGGTATAGGTCGTCTGCAAATACTACAACTAAACAGTATAAGGGTACCTGTCATCTCCGCACGGAGGAATATAATACGGCATAACTTAATCGATTCACAAGATAAAACTAGGATAGATAGCACGAAGTGGAAATGTGATAGAAGTGAAAACAAGAAATGAGTTCAGGATCCAACATAGCTCAGAGATATATACAACATCATAGAGTCACAAAATATAATATAGAATACTACAGTCTGAAAATACTAGCTGGATCGCAGTCCAGGCAAACCTAACTAAGCTATACTAGTCCGGGTGTGCAAAGTCTAGTGTCTCAACTATCAGGCCACAGTCCTGGACTAAGTCTCCATCTATCTTGACCCCATAGTAGGTCGAGCAGTCTGCCTCGGAATCATCTGTAATATATCAACGGTATCTGTTTTCCATAAATAAATTCACTTTATTTATTGTGTTTCTGGGAAAATTATAACTATAAGAATCTGATCTAGAAGACGACCACTTTATCCCTTGGACGATGCGATAAAGAAAACTCGAACTTCGAAAAACTTGGACAGCAACTGGGCAATCTCTCTGTTCTCTCTGAATTGAATCTCGTATCTGGATGAAGATGAAGAAACTCTCTTTTATAGAGTTCTGGATAACTGTTCTGAAGCATACGCTCAGTCAGTTACTTGACGTGTGCATAACTACAGGGATGCGTGGCGAATTCTAATGGAGACACATTAGAGTGCGGTTGAAAATAGTGGAATATATCTAGGAGAGATTGATGGCATGGATGCCATATTGCATAACTTCTGAATAAGTGGGTAACTGAGTACAGGACACGTGAGAACGTGTGTTGACTGTACGTTTAAAGTCATCCTGAATGCATTTGCTGTGATACACTGTCTTTGTTGAAGAGGAGTCATACGCTACCTTTTGAAGACATATGTCTTGTATATGCTGACTTGGATAGTATAGAGTCATATGAAGCTTATACGCTCACTTTATTAACAAGGAGTCGTATGGAGTCCATACGCTCACTTGATTGATAAGGAGTCGTATGGAGTCCATACGTTCACTTGGTTGACAAGGAGTCGTATGGAGTCCATACGCTCATTTGATTGACAAGGAGTCGTATGGAGTACATACGCTCACTTGGTTGACAAGGAGTCGTATGAAGTCCATACGCTCACTTGGTTGACAAGGAGTCGTATGAAGTCCATACGCTCACTTGGTTGACAAGGAGTCGTATGAAGTCCATACGCTCACTTGGTTGACAAGGAGTCGTATGAAGTCCATACGCTCACTTGATTGACAAGGAGTCGTATGGAGTCCATACGCTCACTTGGTTGGCAAGGAGTCGTAAGCATCGAGGGAGTAGACACGTGGCTGTCCTCAATCTTCTCAAATATGCCATATCTTCTAATAACTGACAAATATCTTTCGAGCGTCGTGTTGCAGATATGATGGCTGACAGACTGTCAGAAATGACAGTAATGATGGCTGTGCATTTATGATGGCTGATGAGCTGTCCTCGTAAGAGACAAAATCAATTCTCGAAAACCCATACGACGGTTAATCTTCATAGGGCAGCTGTCTTTGCACGAAAGACGAAGTGTCAGATTCATCCTCCATTAAACGTATGCTGTGCTGTCATTAAAGAAATAATAAAATATTTACTGAGCGTACGGCTTTGGCTGAGCGTATGGCCTTGAGCGTATGGCTTTGGCTGAGCGTATGGCCTTGAGCATATGGCGTTGGCTAAGTCTTATGTCAGCGTGTCATAATTTTTCACACCCTACAAGACCCCCTTCAAAGTTTTCGAACTTTATAAATTTCAAAAGTTCGAAATTACTTTGAACTTAAAGTGGGAATAAGTCTTGACAAGCTGGCATGATTTTGTTATTTTCCTCAATATCAGTGCAAATCTTTAGGGATTCTGTTTAAAGAACGGCCGCCGTTTAAACTTTTCTTTTCTTCTATAAATAGGTCCTTCAAAACCTAATTCATTTCTTTACTTCTGCATTTGTCTTCGAGAGAGAAAAAGCTCCAAAACTCATACTTCTTCTTATTCGACTCAATCTTCATCAATGGTGCCCAAAGTCGACGGTGCTGCGAAGGGAAAGGGGAAAGCTCCTGCGGAGTCATCTCGACCGGCCGCCGCTGCTACTAAAAAGACTGCTGATGAGCGTATTCGACGAAGTGAACGCCCATTGAAGCCCCTCTATGGTGAGGATAGAGATAATGAACAGTAACTATCCCCTATTTAGGGCTCTGGTTAGGACAAGATCATAAAACGTATCCCCTTTTTAGGGTCAATACGTCAGAAAATACGCTTCCCTCTTTAGGGTTTAGTCGTATTCCATATTTTTTGTTTATACAAAAAATATGTTTGGAGCGTATTCTGTAAGATACGTGTATCTTTGATAGAAATGTCAAAATACGCTGATTTGAAGGAATACGTTATGTCAAGTTGTCTCACTGAGATACGCTAACTCCTTTGTTAGCGTATTTTTGATGAACATCTTGTCAACCATACGCTGATACGCTTAAGAAAAAGATCCAATCATCCTCTAATCTTTGAATAAAAGCTGAGCGTAAACTGAACTTAAAATTTATCATACGCCTAGGATAGACTGAGCGTAGAAGTGATCTCTGAATTCATCATACGCTTAGGATAAAAAATGATCTCTGAATCCGTCATACGCTTAGGATAGACTGAGCGTATGTTGATCTTTGAACCTGTCATACGCTTAGGATAGAGTGAGCGTATGTTGAACTTTAAATCTGCCATACGCTTAGGATAGAGTGAGCGTATGTTGAACTTTGAATCTGCCATACGCTTAGGATAGAGTGAGCGTATGTTGATCTTTGAATCTCTTTGTGTTGAAGATTTCTAACTTCTTATTCTTCTTTTGCAGTGGATATTCTGGCTCAGGATGCACAATTTGAAGGATGTGTTGGGAACAACTATAAAAGTGACCTATCACATGTCCATTTTCCTCAATTTGATGGACCTTCCACAAGGATAGCTATTCTGACAAATCAGGAGAATGACACCCTGCTGAATTTAATGAGTGGACTGCCTCTACAGAGTGTGGATAGTGCTACCCACTCGAAGCCAGCATTTCTTTTTGGAGATGCTATTGATATAAACTCCCAGCTTGCTCTTGATAAAGTGTCATACTCATATTATAGAGATGGTGATGAGAATCAGCCAATGTATCTGACTGGTTTGTCCAAAAGCATCAATATAGCTCGCTTATTCCACGCGAGTCATCAAAGGCAAATGAAGTGGGATATCACTCCATTCCGTCAAGCAAAAGCTGGATGGATAGGATATAGTCAAGCAAGATTCCGCAGTGGTACTGAACCACATGTCTCAGTTTTACGAGGATTGCTGCCAGCTACCATTCCTTCTGAGGACTCGGCACTTCTGAGGCCAGTTAGAGTCCCAATCTTTGCAAATGAATTTGTTCAGCTAGAAAATACTGTTTACCCAAAACAGTCTATGAGGCTTACTGGTCTGGTGAACCCGGAGAATACCAGATGGCTTGTTCTTGTAAGATGGATTCTGAACAACTTTGGGGAACAGTTAAAGGTGATAGGCCTATATAATGCCATCAAGTGCACCGCTTATGGTTTTAGGCCAAACCCAGATTTGTTCTTGGCATTAGCGGAAAGATATAATTACCGTACCGGCACTTTCATGACTCCAAGAGGCGAGATGGGATTCGCCCTCCATGAGATGGCATACATTTCTCAGCTGCCAACAGGAGATTTGCCATATGAAGAGTATATTCCTTTCATTGATGAAATGAATAAAATTTCCGATGCTAACCCACTGGTTCTTCATGTATTTGAAGAATTAATGTGACATTACAGTATATGTAAGGCTTTTTATAAGGCAGAAGGTGCACAGGGAAATTCTAACTGCTATTCTTCTAAGTGGATGGCCTATTTATTCCAAGGCCGCACTGAAGAAGTTCAGAAGAAGAAGAAGACTGATCAATATGTCGGTCGCTTTAAACCCTTGAGTCAAGCTGAGATTGACAAACTAATCCGGGACACCACTCATGACGACATCATCATTAAAGAAGACGAAGGCACCTACAAAGCTGGTGATAGGTTGGAGACCTATATAAAGCAAGGTAGCCGGAAATTATCTGATGAAGGTCATCTGGCCGGATTTATCTCCCTCTGGCTGAGAAAATTTGTAGTACCCGGCACCTGTTCAGCAGACAGGATGCACAGAGGAGTTGTTTTTGCAGTAATCCGTCTAACTTTCGGGTATAAGATGGATTTGCTGACAGCAATGACATGCCGTCTGAATGCTGGCTTAAGGGCATATACAGACAGGATGTTTGAATTGGCAAAGAAGAAGCTCGTAACTTTTTCCCGGGTAGAAATGCCCTTTACATATTTATATGGGTGGCTGCTTCTCCATTTCGAATCTCTCATGAGTGTTGGAATGGCTAGACCAGACGATACCTTTTTGGAAAGATACCATCATACACCAAAGTGGAAGTATGACACTCTGACAGACTGTAGAACCATATTAAACAGGGAAGAATTATGGAGTTTCACTTGTGTTCCTCCACCTGTTGGTTATGAAACCATGTCTGGGAAGTTGATTGATGGCATTGGTGCCAATGAGTTAGATGATATTCAACATGAATAGCTGAAGAGGATCAGGCCATCTCACTTGATCTGTCGTCGTGACGATGTCACCTATCTGGAGCCATATCTTCCGAGTAGGTTTGCTCGACAATTTGGCTATGATCAGTTGCATGTGGGAAATGCAACGACATGTTTTGGCTACCAAGGCGGATTAATCGATGGTGCCAGAGCTTGGATATACTATATTGCTAAATGTACCGGAGCTACTTTTTCCATGCCAGATCCGGTTACTTATCGGAGAGGAGCTAGAATGTTGGCATCTTATGCCAAATTCTAGTATCGGCTAATACCTTCGATGAAAAATTCAGCATCTTAGGTAGAAGCTTCATCCATGTTGATAAGAGATCAACCAAATCAGCCCTGCCAAGAGATTGTCATGACCGAGAAGATCCTCTGGCTACTGATGAAGTTTATGATGAAGTTTTAGAGAATCTTTTCTCTGATGAACTTCATCAGCCATTACATGTATCCATTGGAAGTGCTGAAGAGAGTGTATCTGCCGACAGTACACCGAAAAGGAAGCAGGGCAAAGATGCTTCTGGGCCTGCTCAAAAAAGGGTTACTCGGGCAGAGACTCGTAATCGTGGAAGACGAATCAGAGATGCGGACGAAGCAGGTAGTGACTCCAAAGATGATTATCCAACTATTCCACTAACAAAAAGAATAGGTAGGAAGGTGATAGTTTCAAAGACTAAATCTGTGATTTGTCTCGATGCAGAGAGTTCCACCAATCGTGCCGAGCGATTGGCTTTAGAGAAGCAAGCTGCCTTTGCTTCTTCTGTAAAGATAGAACCTATTGAAGAGGATGTGCCTGAACCTGCTGAACCATCTATGCCTTCTGATATGGAGTTGATTCCGCCAACGGCTGATGATGCGCAGGTGATTAGTCAACCCGCGGTAGAGGCCGAGAATCAGACTAAAACAGCTAATGACTTACTGATTTCGAGAGAATCAGTGAAGGAAGCCACTACTCTCAAGCCAATTGCTGAAGTTTCGGAGAGCAATAAGAGTGACGATGAACAGGTTGACTATGAACCTTCGTCTCGTTCCTTTGAAGAAGAGGACATGAAGATAGAAGATGAGTCACCATCTAAAACTCAAATTGATGTACTGAAGACAGCCGGTCAACATTCAGGGTTGACTACAGAGCCGGAGAAACTTCTAAAAATAGAAGTCCATGTTCCGAGTACTTCTGGGGCGGGCAGCAGTGAAATAAATCCAGTGTCAGAAAACACTCTGTACAGACTACGAGCTGGGCTGAATGATCCAAAAGAAACAGAATACGAACCAGCTTCAGGTAATATTTTATTCAGCAAAGTTTTGTCTTTTCCTTGCTTTATTGTCTTTTAATTTTAATCATGCTTCTTTGATTCCAACAGTTGTAGGAACTGCACCGGCAATGAGCTCGACTCAAGCCCCACTTGTCCAGACTGATATGGGTGAGGAGAGCTCACATTTGCCTAGTTCCCCAAAAGCACCTACTTCAGCTCCCAGAATAGAGGCTCCTCCTGCTCCTTTCTTTATAGTTGCAGCGACTCCCGATTTTGAAACAAGGATAGCAAAGGTCATGGGGATGTATTCAGATATTATTTATTCATATCTGGATACATTCTCAAGGCGACTTATGAAGGATGAAATTATACCTTTTTTGAATCTTCGAGCGGCGATTAGTTTTTTCGCTTTTAGCTTTGAGACAGGCTGGTTACGAGACCCAGTGTGTCTTCTTTGAGCATCTCCTGGATGATTTAGAAGCAACCATCCATAAGTACTGGGAGATCAAAAAGGAGGATATTAAGTCTTTGACTGCAGCTGAGATTGCCCAATTAAAAAGTGAAGCTCAAGCTCAGCACACTGCTTTGAAAGAATTCCTCGCTCTGTCTTCTGAAGAGTTAATGGCGAAAGATGAAGAAATAATAACCACTCGTCAGAATATGGAGCGTTTGGAGAAAGATGAAGCATCAAAAGCTGAAGAGCTTAAGAAGTTGAAGGAAGAGCTGGCTCGTCTTCAGGAGCAAATTGCCTCCATGGAAAAGGAGCAATCGGAGATTGCCACTGCTCGTATATCTGAAGCTGAACGCTGTCAACTTTTACAGCAAGAGCGGGAACTGATGCAGGCTAATCAGATTGAAGAGACAAATCGTCGTAGCTCTATTATCGTGGATTATGACCAACGAATGGTTGGAGTTGAAGCAGCAGAGCGAATCCATAAAGCTCATGAAGAAAAGATGAATAATGTAATTATTCGTATTCAGGAGATAATTGCTCCTTCTAAATAGATCTTTTACATTTTTCATGTGTTGAATTTTTGATACCCACTTGTAATCAATATTTTGATTTTGATTGAAGAAATGAATATCTTGACTTGATTTCAATTCTGTGGATGATATATATATATTTTTTTTGTAGAAAATATGTTCAGAGGTAAATAATACATGACATATTTCAATAGAATAAAATATACAAATGAACTTTGTAATTCTATCAGATGATATT